>BQNB010036572.1:0-11130 GCA_026074375.1 Tanacetum coccineum | reverse complement strand
TGTAGATGCAAACTGAAGGGATAGTAACTCTGCTCTGCTATACTTCAATCTCTGGTCTGTGACAAATCATGAGTAGAATATTTTATGAAATAATATGCCAAAACTATTATGAAATGTATGATATTAAAATCTTCTCGTAAAAGAAAGAAACTTGCTAATACAACAATAAAAGACAGCGATTCATCATAAGCTTGTAGCATACGTAAACCGGGAGTTTCACTTCGAGGGCATTGTTCAGTTTCATTTGCAATCTGACCATCAATTATTTAAGAGAAACTGATTGCTGAAAGATAATGCATGGCTTTTTTCTCCGAAGTTGCTCTCCGGGTTGTTTGCAATAAGAAGTCAAGTACACTGGTTTGGGAAGAAAATCACTCGAAAAAGCAAATGGTAAACAAAAGTCAACAACAACACTTCAACAAGTCGACAACAATAACAAGTCAACAACAAGATCAAAACATCTCTTTAATCACTTTACTAGACATATCTCTACTTGGATGATGTATCTCGATCACTAGGAGGAACCACCAATGTAGATGCAAACTGAAGGGATAGTAACTCTGCTCTGCTATACTTCAATCTCTGGTCTGTGACAAATCATGAGTAGAATATTTTATGAAATAATATGCCAAAACTATTATGAAATGTATGATATTAAAATCTTCTCGTATAATTTGGGATGCTAATATTCGTTTCAAAGCAAAGGTTTAGAGGGTCTCAATGTCCCTTAATAGATAACTAAGCTTCACTATGTAGCAGCGCATTAGGCATTAGCTATGCTCTAGTTAAGGTCATAGCAACTTGACTCGTTTACTTGTGGTTGATTCAGGTTATGCTTTATCTGTTAGGAAAAGTCAAAAACTAAATAACCATAACAGAAATGGGTCAGATGGGGCTGAAAATAGCCCAAGTATACTTTAAATGCACAAAATCTTCTACAACATTTCATTACTCGTTCCAAGCCGTACACATAAATTGCCCATTTTGACCAGTTACCCAACACGCTCCTTTTGACATATCTAATGATAGGTATATTAGGTAAGCAATGGAGTACAACTAAAATGAATACAGTGAAGTATTTGGTGACGTTTGTATCAAATGGGTACAGGTAAAAGCTACCTAAAAATGTTTTAAGGGAAACTAGGTGGTTGATTGATCTATTAGCACTTATATGGTATGTGGCTCTGAGTATACTGTAATGTTGCTGTTTGTATTTTGGGTATTCGGGTGCTTGGTGTTCCTCCTAGGGATCTATTCCTTCTTGTAAGTTTTGGTAACTCTTAATTTGGATGGTCCTGTTTCAATGATATGTGTGGCATTTTCCAGAAATGGTATGTGGTTCTCATTGGATTGAAATGATGAATGACATTGTTTGATTGTGCTTTTATGGTTACCAACAAAGGATTGAAATGATTAACCCACCCACCTAAGTTGAGAAAGGTAGATAAGCACCACTTAATTTCTTAGGAATTTTATGGCCATTTTAACGCATTTACTTAAGCCTGGATCGTTTTAGGTTGTGTGTTTTGGGTAATTGGGTTGTCTTTCATCTCAAACGAGTAGAATCATAAACTTGTTAGAGCTGAACACATCAATAAGTCTACTGGTTGAAAGTCATCCGCTCAGTCATTTTTAAATGCATACAACCTACAAAATCAATTTAATTTTTCAATATCATAAAAGGTTTATATATGGACAAAAAAGTATTTGTGGGTCAAACCCACCCAAAATGGCCTGTTTCTAGTTTTCCGAAGATAACTGTGTCAACCTGAACTGAACCTGTTATGACCACTTACCCAACCCATATTGGCACCTTAAACTAATTGCTGACCACAGCTTGGGAAGTAATTAACACCTAAATATAATAATATGTCAATGTAGATGGGACCCAGAACAAGCAATGAACGCACCTATGATGTAGGTCATTTCAGATTTAAGTGGTGATGATGAGAATCTTCTCTGCTGTGAAGTCCTCATACTTGTTTGTGATGGAGAATGATATTTAGCATCTTCACTGTCAGATAAAGAAATGCTCACGAGTTCATGCCTTATCGGTAAGCATGCAAATACTTATTGCATGCATTGATTCACTTTTCTATCATGTTTGACGATTGATTTTATATCCCTAAGGGATCAAATCGACACAAACCCAAAAACAAGAACATCGTGTTTCGTTGTTTTATCGTGAAGCAAGTACTAGCATCCTAATGTATCTCAGTGACGTGTAGTGTGTGCATACCATAGAGGTTGTCTACTTTGGTAACTTATTTGGTTTTCGCGTATTAGATTTATACATACGCCTATATTTAAGAACGGTGTTCATTTACGGGCTAATTACTTGAAAATGTATTATAATTGTCACTTTTTGTTATTGTGTGTATCAAACTTTTTTTTTCTTATTGTATGTACTGAACTTTTAAATTTCAACATTTGTGTGTATTTTGCTACTATTCTGCCATGTAAAATGACCATTTTACCCTTCAAAATTTGAAAAAAGTAAGGGTAAAATAGTCATAAATACACACAAAGGTCGAAATTTTGATGAATGTTCCAGTATCTTTTAACAATAAGAAGAAAAAAATTCGATACGCAAAATAACAAAAAGTGACAAGTATAATACATTTTCAAGTAATTAACCCTTCATTTATTGCTAAAAGGTACACACTTCTTGACCCCTTTGTTAATTACATATTCTATACGTGTATATCTTTTCCGCTGCGTACTCGTGATCTTTAATGGTTAATAGTTGTAAAAACCCAACATAAACTTGTTAGAGCTGAACAGGTCAATAAGTCTACTGGTTGAAAGTCATCCACTGTGTCATTTTTAAATGCATACAACCAACAAAATCAATTTAATTCTTCAAATTATCATTGTAATAATATTGCTTTTGTTATCATGTTTAGCACATCAATATCATAAAAAGGTTTATATATGGACAAAAAAGTATTTGTAGGTCAAACCCACCCAAAATGGCATGTTTCTAGTTTACCGAAGATAACTGTGTCAACCTAAACCTGTTATGACCACTTACCCAACCCACTTATCTTTTTTTGGGTAAAGGGTTACCCCGGTAAAGTATATTAAAACCAAAAAAAGTTAAGTACAAATGAAATGTGGCTGAAGTACCACATTAACCTCAAGCTAAACAGCTTGATAAACACCTAAAACTAGAGCTTATGACATGCCATAAACTCTTACAACTCTAGAAACAACTAATTGCAACTAGAACACATAACACAACTAAACAAGCTAACCAACAGCAGCCGTGAAAGATGAACTTCCACCAGCTTTTGTGTTTTGAATTAAGTTAGCCGATTCATCATACACATTTTCCACATCTTCTTCATCTTCTTCTTCTTCTTCTTCATTTAAGGCAGAAAAAGAATTAGACATGGAGAGATTATCTTTCTTAGATGAATTACCAGTCGTCTTTAACATAGGTGTCGATTTGAGATGTGTAAACCCACATAAAGTAGGCCTCCTTCTTTAGTGCATTGTAGTCGATTTAGGCTCATATCTAACATATGTTTATACACGAAGGACCAGTAAACGGACCGCCATTAGTGATTGGAACTTACCTTTCCTATTCTTCTTTTTAACCACGTTTGGAAACATCATTAGTCTTCTCAGCCTTAGGGGTTAACAACATTAGAAGTAGCAACATTAAGGAGGACTCGCCACGTTTTGATGGTCAATAGTCATGAAACATGACCAAAATTTTTACATGTATCACATCTGGGCAGGCCTCTATTCATACTCAAAAACGGATGGTTTCTTGGTAAAGCAATCTCTCAGAAAGAGATGGAATACAATATAACTACATTCACGAGATCTAGCCTTCTGAATTTTCCTTAATTAAGCAGCGAGCAAAAACTACTCCTACCCCACGAATCTTTACTCCTTGGGATGCTTGTGTATGAATCAAAGTTATCAGGTGTTACCAATGTAAAGTAGCATTTTGACTTAATACCATGCTATTCAAATACTTGAATAGGTACATCATGCAATTTAACCCATATCGGAAAATACGAGAGTGAGGTAGTCAATTCTTATTTGAGCAATCTAGTATCCATCGACCTTTTCTTGGAATGATCAGAGATTTTACGAAATAAACCAAGGGTCACCCTCCAGAATGCCATCTTTAACCAGCCCTGGGTGGGAATCAAAATTTAAGAAAAAAGAGCCGTTGGATATTTATAATAATCTTTTTCAGCCCATGTTTCGACCAGTTGTTCCTAGCATAGTATTCAACAACCGGAAACGTCAT
The DNA here is from genome assembly GCA_026074375.1 of Tanacetum coccineum. Classification (NCBI taxonomy): domain Eukaryota; kingdom Viridiplantae; phylum Streptophyta; class Magnoliopsida; order Asterales; family Asteraceae; genus Tanacetum; species Tanacetum coccineum. Next base: position 6,860 of record BQNB010036572.1, on the reverse strand, counting down.
TCTCTTACAGTTATAGTAGACCATTATAGAGTGTATTTCAAAGCGAGTAGTTTTAGTACTAACCTTTTTTACAACTTTATGAGGTATATAGATGTTATCACCATCAAATACGGGATCAGCCACAAGGTCGAAACGCGCTCGCTCTAAATTAACTTTGGTTGATCCTTTGCACTTCCACCCGCAACTCCAGCATAGGATGTTGACTTATTGATGTCCACAGACTAAACGATAGGGTCACTAGGTATTGTGGATTCATCAACATTAAGATTAATTGAATCATCAGTATACGAAACCTTACAAGGGATAACATCAACTCCAACCCACTTATCTTGGCACCTTAAACTAATTGATGACCACAGCTTGGGAAGTAATTAACACCTAACACCTAAATATAATAATATATCAATGTAGATGGGACCCAACTCAAGCAATGAACGCACCTATGATGTAGGTCATTTCAGATTTAAGCGGTGATGATGAGAATCTTCTCTGCTGTGAAGTCCGCACACTTGTTTATGATGGAGAATGATATTTAGCATCTTCACTGTTAGATAAAGAAATGCTTACGAGTTCATGACTTATTTCAAACTCAAGATGGCACTGAAGAAACGACAAAATAGCATCCTTGGTTAATAGCCAACACCCGTTTAAGTCCAGCACTTCTAATGATGCTGGAGTATTAAAATAATTAATTCCTGCATTCGTTAAGACAGCGTCTTGCATACTGAGGGTTATCAAATTGGGGACAGATGACAAGCGATGTAGTGAGGCATCTGTCAGGAAAGTGCTTCTTAGTGATAGATGGTTAAGTTGTTTGAAGTTGGATATGGGAGGGATTGCTTCATCCCTAAGTGGGATATCTTCAAGATACAATTTTTCCAAGTGTTTGAGATTTTCAAGCGCTGTTAACGAGGGAGCACATACTGCATCTCTGACATTATGCTGGATCAGACCTGGTAAGTATATGAAAAAGAAAGAGAGACTAAAACTTCAATCAAATACGAGTTCTCATATCCCTCAAGGTCTATGTGGTCGACTGTAATGAAACGATAAAGGAATGAAAGAGATCATTACATACTATTATCATGTGTGGTTCGACTGTAAGAAAGGAACGGGTTTCCATATGAACATTCTATACTGACATCAACACATGATATCTCTATTTTATACACTGTTTAATGGAAGTTACTGAATTTTGATGTACAAATAATATATATTTAAATCCAATAATTGCTGATTTAAAACCTCAAATTAAAATTATAAGAAAAAAGTTATATTTTATAGTTATTTTCTGTTTAATAAAACCCTTCTATTAAAATGTATGTTAATTGGTTTTTCAATTTAATAAAATGTATGTTTAATAAAACCCTTCTATCACGCTACGAACAATACATAAACATAAAGGGTTACGTTGTTACTTTCAGTCCATTCTTATAGTCTACGTCATAAAACAAACAACTCATTTTCATTTCATCCCATTCCTTCTCTGAGTTAATCATATTAAACACTACATCAGTCTTATTTTTGGAATGCATGCAAAAAATCTGCAACAATGAAAATAGTTATAAAAGATGATGGGATACCTCTCACATTTGTATTCTTCATGCTAACACTTTTCAATGAAGGTATCATGCCAATATATGAGATAGCAAGATCATCAATTGGTGTGGAATCCAAAGATATAATTTCAAGCTTTGGAACATGCCCGGTTAAGACCGCAACTCCTGCTGAACTAACTCGTGTATTGCTGAGATTTAAACTTTTCAAATTTGCTCCTACAGATGCTATATATTCAGCTGAATCATCTCCAATCAAGTTACCACTGAGATCCAGGTATTCTAGTACATGCATGCATGGCAGAAAGTAAAGGTCACGAAGAGATGAGTTTGACAGATCTAAGAAAGATAGGCAGCTGGGATCGAAGTATGAAAAGGCATCCTTAACATCTTTGAACAAAGCTCCAGCAAGAACAAATTGTGTTAACCTAGCCTTGTTGCCTTCTCCTCTAAATATAGAGTGTATAGTACAATTGCTCATATTTAGGCATCTAACGGAGCTGACATTTGGTAATATTGTGATCTTGGTCCAGGCTAGGTTTAAAAAGTTTAAAATGGGAAATTTCAGAAGAATCGACGCGCCTTCGTTAGATATGTCACTTCCCCAGAGATCAAGGTGCTGTAAATTAGTCAGAACCTGAAAAAGAACATGATATTAGAGTTATAATAAAAGTCATTATGACCTTCTCAAGGGAAAAGTTATATGTGACTAGACAGGTGGGTCTGGTAATGGGTTGGGGTAAATATGGGCCAGTGTAAGCTGAGGAATACTTATTATTATAAATAATTAATGTGTTAATTATGATTAAAAACCGATATATTACAATACTAATATGACAATTCGTATAGAAACAATTTAGGAGCTAGTATATTAGCTATACACTTTTGACAAGTTCTCCTTTCTGCAAAATTTCCAGATATGACCCATTTGACCAGTTGAGATGAAACACAACCCACATTGACCCATTATAAATCAGAAGTGCTCAGATAGCCACCCTTCCAGAAAAAAGATCTGGCCTACTGAAAATAAAGTAGATATATGTAGGAGAGAGAACATATATATACAATCAAGACACATATGACGGCACAGAGAGAATGAGCGGCATCAGCAGTACATCACCCCACGGAAAGAATGACACATAATCAGAAAGGCAAAAGAGAATTAGAATACCTGAAGAGCTGCAAGGGCCTCGTCACGAATAAACAAGCCTCCCAAATCCAACGTAGATAATCTTTTGAGTGAAGAGAGAAGTATAACACCATTCGTGGTGACACTTGTTTCTGATATACATAACTTTCCAATAGTTTGAATAGACAGAAGATGCTTAATGCCAGCATCATTAACCTTATTGCATCTAGAAAGATCCAGCTCCTTCAAATAACTCATGCCTGAAACAAGATCCGAAAGAAGGAAGAAGAGAGTTAGGAAACTTAAAATCCAATAAAGTATCAGCACCCTAAGCTGATATTCCAAACAATAAATTCATTTGATCCTAAAAATTTGAATATCTAAGCACACTTTATCTATGATGGACATAAAATATGTGACCTGATAGAAATTGCAGGCTGTAAAGAAAACAGAAAAGAGTTCCCATAGAATATTATGGCTGTAAAGAAAAGAACTACATATTGCTACAGTGAAAACAGCTAAAGATAACACAGCATAAAAGAAGGAAGAACACTAATATGGCCTATATTTTATGAGCAATCGGGATCTCAAAGATGGAAAAATAATGCATGTGGCGATGTCATGTGGGCATGTGGCATACCTGAGAGAGCCCAAAGTGCAGAACTGTTTATTCTGTGACAATCAGAAACATTTAAAGTGTGCAAGTATTTAAAGGCACCAAGATATGCCATCCATTCTGCATCAACAGAGCTCTCTCCTCTCAGATCCACCTTCTCTACGCTGTACTTGAAAACTCTACACAAAATATTGAAACTTACCTAAATTAATAAATTCAATAGGAAAAGTACGGACTACATAGTGGTGCAAAGTTGCAAATGAAAATCATATAAAAGGCATACTATAAGTGAATCTTTGATATGACTAGCAATACTATATTTACAAGAATATGGCATATTTATTGACTAGATAATACCCAACAGATATGCAGAATTAATGAGAAGTCATAACAACAACTAATCCCAAAGGCATATCAATCAACTGAACAACTTCAGTAAAGCTTCAGACAGAGAGATTCAGATGTTTATAAGCATTTGGAATTTGTTAATAACATTTCCTGTTTCTGAGATTATTGTACGAGAAAGCTATAAGATCAAGTTGACAAATCTTAGAAAGTGTATGCCATTCGTGGTAAATGATCTTCCAGTTCCAGCTTTAGACATAATAAGATCACAATCATAATCATCTCAACTATAGGATCACTTTTCTTATCACAAATTGTAAGCTGATCAGGTAAACACCAACACCTACACAGATAACTGTGGCACGCCAAATACCTATGCCAAGCACCCAAGCTGCTTTGCACCCCGCACACGGCTTTAAATTGTGTTTACAAAAATACAAGAGACAATCATGTTTAGCATAGTCTTACTTATAGACATTCCTCAAGCAGTCAAGCGTGCATCATTAATCTTCAACTCAGTGTCATAAGACTCAATAACAAGGCCGAGTCTGCAATTACTCGCTACAAGGTCAGCGACATAGGCAAGTTGAGCTGAATCGGCAAAAAATAATCGGTTTGGTCAAAACTCACTTTGAAGTACTTGAACAATTGTGTTAATGTTTCTAAAAGTATTTCTAGGGTCCTATGAGCATGTCATACATATTATATCGAAATCATTCTGTATATAAAAAATCCAATCCGCGTACCTAAGCCAATTATCGCTACAAGGTAGCCAACCGCTCAAGTACCGCCTAGCAATATATCTTCATAACTCAATCGCGCACAATATATCTTCAAATCTAATAAATAAGTATTTCATCAACCTATAGTCCTACTCATATAAACTATTACTACATCATCAAATTTTAAACAATTTCATCAAACAGTAGTCGTCCTTATATAAACAGTTACCGGCTCTCAACTGCACATCATATATCTTCAAATTCTAAACAATTTCATCAAAATGCAGTCCTCCTTATATAAACTGGTTACCGGCATATCTTCAAATCAATAAAAATTTAATCAAACAATATATACCATACCGGCTATAATCATTACTTAACTACACATCAAATATCTTCAAATTTTATTCAATTTCATCAATACTAAATAATGAGGTGAAAACGATAAGTTCCGATCCGTAACTGAATCGCGCATCATATATGTTCAAATCTGATAGTAATAACTTCATCAAACAAACTATAGGCCTACTTATACTTTCAAATTTTAAACAATTTCATCACATTTCTATATCTTCAAATCAATAAATTGTATAGAAGCTTACTCGAGTAAAGACGGATATAAAAGGCGACGAGCGAGAAGGCGATGGAGAAGAGCTTCGGCGAGATGAGACGGTAACCGTTCGAGAGTGCGGCGTTGTCTCCGCCATGTCTGCACTGCTTCTCCGCTTTGTGTAGCGGCCTCGACGCACATACGAACTAGAGGACTTTCCATTAATCGAAAGGATCTGGTGACTGTGAATTTGTTGCTTTTGTAAGAATGGATTTGATTTGAAATGAAGAAATAATTGGGGAGGAACGAAGACCGACTGCTTTTTATATGATAATCTATTTTTTCGGGTGTTTGGGCTAGGCTTATGAGTTGAGCTTGGGCTTATCTTATATAATCGGCTTATGGCTTATATATCGTAAGCTTATAAGCCCACGTTGAGTGTTTGGATTAGCTTATATTTAGTAAGTTTATAACTTCAAATGTTTGGTTTTTTTTATAGTGGTAAATTACTATAAGAGACATGGGTTGAAAAATATTAATGTTAAATAAAGTATAATTAAGGGTAAATTTGTAATTTATAATGTAACATGTTATATAAGCCAACTCACTTAAAAAAGCCATACTTTTATGGCTTATCAAAACCCCCTTATATAAGCTCATAAGCCCACTTATATAAGCTTAGTCAAACACTTAGTTTGGGCTTATATGACATATATAAGCTAATAAGCTCATAAGCCCATCATATAAGCTTAGCCAAACACCCCCTAAGCGGTTAAGGGTAAAGGGTATAGAATAACAACGTAATAAGCAATTTATTTTTTTATTATCGATATCACCAACTTATATTCAAATTTTGTTTCAACTTCAAAACGTTTGTACCGTTAGTTATTATGTGGCTATATATATATATATATATATATATATATATATATATATATATATAGGGGACCGTTCTTTGCAGAACCACTTTTTTGTACAGAACTTACAGAACCACTTTAGACCAATTAGAATTTAGTATCATTACTATTTTTTATTTAATTCAAAAGGATATAATAGTCAAAACACATTTTGCCTTTTTTTTGAATTTTTTAATTAAAAAATGTTTTTTTAGAAGACTTTTAATTTTCATAATTAATTTTTTTTATTTTATTTTATATATTTTTTTAGTATTTAGTATATACAGTTTTCAAAAGAAAAAAATGAGTGCATATATGTTTTTTTTTTAATATTGTAAATTCCATGTTTCTAGTGTACATTTTTAACTGAATATGGTAATTACACAAATGTTTCTTGTGCACATTCTTTAATCTTCAAAATTTATAACACAAAAATATAGACAAAAATTGATATCAAATGAAATATATTTCAAATACAAATAACAAACCAAAAACATAAAATACAAAATTTTTTTATATCAAATGAAATACATTAGAAATATAAATCCAACTATATCCATGTTGTTCAAAAACATGTGTGCACTCTTCGAAAAACATATATGCACGCTGCGCTTTCTCGTACGAGTACTCTTAAGAACATATGTGCACGCTGCGCTTTCTCTTCCAATTCATTAGAACATATGTGTCCGTCTTTCAGAAACATATATGCACGCTGCAATTTTTTGTGAGCACCTGGTGTTGTTGTTGCTTTGCGTTAACTGCATACTAACAAAGTACACATAAGCCCATTTTATTATACTAGTAACTTTTATTAGATATTGAAAAAATATTCTAGAACGTAAAAGGCATAAATTATCACTTGGACGCAACATGCATAGAATTACTTTATACTGTATATCACTAGTCTTGATGTCCGTGAGCGCACAAAGCCCGAGCATTAAATACAACTAATAATATTATATGATCAAATATTATATGATCAAATTTTGAGACATGAGTACTCTTACATTTGGCCCAAGGGAAAAATTGGCACGCTGAGATGAACT
>BQNB010036571.1:0-50027 GCA_026074375.1 Tanacetum coccineum | reverse complement strand
AATATCTTGAAGCATCCTAATTATTGAAGAATATCTCTTGGAACTTCCATCTGCTCCTATCAACTAATAATGTACCATTATCCATTCTTTAAGAAGCTTGTATTCAACAATCACTGGTGGTTTGGTAGCAAGTGGTATAGCATCAAGTGCTATTTCATCATCTTTGACTATCACCAGCTGCTTTTTCAGATCACCTTCATCTACTTCAACTTCTTTATTCTCATCTATCTCTTTGTCATCTTTTATTCTTTGTCTCTTTGAAGATTCTTGTTTTTTCTCTTTCCCTGCTATTTTCTTACCAAGCATCTTCTTTCTGCTGCCCTTAGCTTTCTCCTTACTACTTTCTGCCTTCTTTGTCTTATCAGTTTCCAGTTCATCCTCTGTACCTTTAGAACTTTTTGCTGTTCCAGTTTTACTTTTAACTACCTTAGAATCCATAGGTATAAAAGTATTTACTCTCCTCATTTCATTATCAAATAACTTCTGGATCTCTTCATAGCTCTTGCTCTTCAACTAATTATGTTTGTTTCCACCCATGTTTTTAAGATAGGTAGACATTTGATTCCTCTTTTGAGCTTTAGTTGGTGGCTTTCTTCTTTTCTCTTCAGCTCTATGCATTGCAAAATGTTTCTTTATTTTGTTCATAAGCTCTACAAACAGTCTTGATCTTTCTTCAATGGTTATCTCTCCTTGTTCTTCTGTTTGTAGCTTTTGAGCCAACTCAAAATCTGCCTCCATCGTAGCTTGTGTTTTATCCTATGACTCAATCAAAGCTATGTTGGCTTTTTCTTCCTTTTTCCTTGCAAGCTTTTCTTCTTCTAGAAGTTTAGCCTCCAACTAAGCTTGAAGATTCCTTGCCAAATCTTCATCAAGAGCAACTTGGTCTTTTCTTTATAGAGGGACTTCAGACTCAATCATGATTGCTTTGCCTTTGTCTTTAATCATTGAAGGTTGTGCTTCTTGTGGAGTTCTAAATTCACTTGGCTCTTGAACTACAACCCCTCTAGCCTTAGGTCTTATAGTTGTTGTTGTTGTAGCAGCAGTAATAACAACTTTAGGTTTAGCTTCTTTGATTTCAATAAGAGTTTGAGCCAAAGTTAATTCATTAATCTTGGCAGCAGTAACTCCTTCATCAGCAGTAGAAACTTAAATTGTAGGAGCATCACTATCTTCAACAGCAGTATTTACTTCTCTTTCCTTTGGACTCTGCTCTTGTTTCTCACCAACTGGCATATCCACAACTACCTCATCACTATGGAGATCATCTGTATCAAACATATCTGCATCATCTGACCTTCCATGGGTTTCATCAACTAAAGAAATATCAGCATCCTTATCAATGTCTTCTATACTCCTCCCCTGTTTGGATGCATCTTCATGATCACCAATTGTCTTTATCCTTAAAAGATTCAACTCTTCTAACCATACCAACTTTCCTTAATCTTTTTAATCCTGAAGTTCTTGATTTATTTTTCCTTTCTAACTTCTGGACCATCTTCTTTAAATCAGCAATCTCCTTTGCTTGGGCATCCTTTGTCTTCTCTAAATCAAGAACCTATTTTTGAAAATTGGTACATAAAATCATCAATGCATATAGTTTCATGTTATCCTCACTACTAATAAGTGGATCATTGGAATGTGTAGGAACACTGTCATCTTGTTGTGTCTCCTCTTGAGTAACTATAGTGTCCTGCCTCTGTTTCCTCCTGGACTATTTCTTTTGAGTTCTAGAGGATAATGGTTGAGTAGTAATGGGTGTCTGATGAGAATTAGTAGGGATACCTGAATCTACACCCTCATCTTGAGTAGGTTAAACCATCATTGTTACAAACAGGGGTGTTACTCTTCCAAAAAAATCCTTTCCTTCTCTTTTCATATTGGCAAAGATTTTCTTTGAGTGTGAAGGGTTAACATAAATCTTCTTGTGTTGTGACATATCACCAAGCTATTGATTAATGAAAAATTATAGAAATCATGGATACATTAGAAATTTAACCCCTCCATCTAAGTGTTTCACCATAACATCAAAAATGTACTTAGACAGATTAAATTTTTGGTTTGTTGCCAAGCATATAATGAAAGAAGCCATTGTACTACTGAATTCATTCCATGCAGTGGATTTAGCACTAAGGCATTGTGTAATAGTGTGAATTAAGAACTTCCACTATGGAGAAAAGAAAACTTTATAAAATGTAAGCTTTTGAGAAGGTTTTTCATACTCCATCCGTGCTAGTTCTTCAAAAATAGTAGTAGTTGGCAACCAATTAGTACCTCTTGCATCTTCCAAGTAAAGATCACTTCTAATGCTTGTCTCCGTGATGATCACCTTCTTCTTATCAATTAGGGCTTGTATCTGATGTTCACCATTTACCATTTTTGCCTTTGCGATTACCCAAACTATTGAATGCAAGATGTGTAGATAGTAGGATTGATAGTCAATGCATAACGAATCTGATTAGCATTCAAAAAATTAATAATCTCATGAAACCCATCACGTTCAGCGGGGTTTTCCAAAAATGCGACCATGTTGTGAGTATCAGCAAAAGTTAGGGTTGACATTATGTTGTGTTTTGATGATCAAAGATGAAATTGAGTTAGAGTTTATGGTTAGAGAGTGTTTGAATGATTGAAATCGAATAAAGAATCAAATGAAACCCTTAATCGAAGTATTTATAGAATCACCCTCAGCAACATTAACTTGAACTGGCAGCACTAAATTATGCCTAGCATCATTAACTTAAACTGACAGCACAAAGTTATGCCTAACAATATTAAGTAACCCCAATAACCTAAAACTAACAGCATTAAGTTTTAAGTAACCAGCACTAACTTCAATTTCTTTCCAAAAAGAACTTCTATCATCAATTGATTCTTCTCACAAGCTCTCTTTTTGTTTTTATGCTCACAATATCTCTCAATTCTTTTTGCTCACATAATCACTCATTTATGTTTTTATTCACACATCTCTCTTTCTATTTTTACGCTTACTTAATCTCTCATTTCTTTTGGCTCACCAAATCACTCTTTCTATTTTTATGCAACATATTTGACAATTTTATACAAAGATCCATCAATTCCAATAGTTTTAGATTGTCCTCCCCACTTCCAAGTATGTAACCTCTTGAGAGAGGTGGATCAATGGACTGATTAGATGTAGTCTCAAACCTAGTTTGAGCATCCACATCCCTCAATATGGTATCTTGGCACCTAGGACCACTACCTAAACCAATTTCCTAAGGAGTTGATCCATTAAGTGTTGCCATGGATTGGGTCTTAATTTATGTTACCACTGTCTTGCTCTGCTTCTAAGCTAGAAGCAGTAGTGGCAGCCCTTTCCATTCTGTTACCCAACTCCTTATGGACAGCCTCATCACCAACCTTTACAGGGAGACCACTAGACTAAGGTATCTTGGTGTCCCGACCTCTTTTAACATGCCTAGATGTTGTTGATTCTGTTAACACACTTTGGATATAACATATCCTTTTATCCATGCTTTGACTGTATATGGACATAAGTAGCCTCCCCTCAAACTATACTTTAAGGGATAAGAATTTGCTCAACAGTTGTAACTTTGGCACCCAACAGTACTAACTTTTGCCTGGCAATAGTAATTTTCTGCCTAGCAGTAGTAAGAGATATATAACAGTATTAACTATGTCTTCAATAATTATACAACAATATGCCTCTATTCATCACAAGCACACTAGAAAAGACTAGATAGACATGTGAGATTCACGAGGATCCATATTTATGCATAAAACCATGGATAAGTTAAAAACTGTTATCCAAAATATTAACTTTCCCTCAACCAATTCTTCAGAGGTGAAGCATTCAACATCAGGTATTGAATATGCTTTTCTTGCAAGGTGTTAGTCCTATTGCCGTAAAATACACAATCTAAAAGTATTTTCTTCTTGACAGCATTAAGATTAGATAATAGTTTTCTACAAGATGTTTTAGTATAACTAGCGTACTAATTTATACTTAGCACAGTACTAATTGACAAGACTATCAGTACTAATCTTGTATAAAACTTTTATAAAAACATAAACAGATATAGACATTTAAGGATTTAAGCTTTCTTAATACTTGAGACCAAGTACTGAAACCTTCGAGCGAATCAAAACCTTTTGTAGAAGATCTGCAACATTATCATTCAGTATGAATTTTTAACATTTGTATTAACTTTTTAGCATTGAAATCTCTTTAAAATGTGTTCTAATCTATATATGTTTTGTTTTAGAATGTTGAAAGGATTTTCGCAATAATGCAGATAGTGTTGTTATTGTCAAAAATTATGACAGTATTCATGAATTGTACCCATAATCCAGCAATTGGTTTGAATCCAGAGTACTTGTCCACAGCAACTTAGCAGCAGCCCATACCGCTTCAGTTGTTAGAAGGCAAACCACAGTTTGCTTCTTTACACTGCCATGATATTAACCTTGTTTCTAAACAAACTAAAACCTCCTTTGTAGTCTAGACTTGTGTGTGTGTGTGTGTGCACGCACAGCATAGTCACTAGTAGAATAGGCGAATAATTCGAATGGAGAATCTAGAATACCAAAGGCCTAAAGTGGTTTGCCTTTCAAATATCTAAAAATTCTTTTACGAGCTAGAGATGAGATGTCTTTTGGGGTAACTTGACAAATCTGGAACATGCACCATATGCAAAATCATAATATCTGGCCTAGATGCTTGTTGGATACCATTCTAAAAGGGGGGGGACCAATTAATAGATCTATAGAATGTCCGTTCAAACATCATCAGTATCTTTTTCCAAAATCAACTGAAGTTGAAGCAGACTTCACATCAGTGTTCGTTGAATTTCTTCAAATTCTCTGCTACATATTTATCTGACTGATGATATTCAATCTTCCTTCTTTTGTACTTGTATTCCTAGAAAGAAAGTTATGTTCTCCCATGTACTCATCTGAAAATGAAACTTATCTTCATCAGCTTCTCAAATCCATTACACAACTCCTTTTTTGTGATCCAAAGATAATGTCATTAACATAGACTTGTACAAGCAAAATATCTCCTTTTTGTTTTGAAAATAATTTTATGTCTGATCAATCTTGCTCTTTTAAAACCCATTGGCCTAAACATGATAGTTAGCCAGGTTTTCATACCATGCTCTTGGTGCTTGATGCAAACCATAAAGTACCTTGACCACCTTGTAAACTTTGTCTGGATGGTTAGGATCTTTAAATCATGGTGGTTGAGTAACATAAACTTCTTCCTCAATAGTTCCATATAAGAATGCACTATTCATATCCATTTGATATACTAGAAAACCCATAAAAGAAGCATAGGCTAAAAACAATCATATTGCCTTAATTCTTGCCACAGGAGCAAAAACTTCTTCATAGTCTATACCTTTTTCTTGTCTATGACCCTGTGCAACCAACCTTGCTTTATTCCTAATCACAATCCCCCGTTCATCTTTCTTGTTTCTAAAGACCCATTTTGTTCAATGGCCTCTTTTCCAATAGGCAAATCCATAAGTATCCAAACATGTTGAATGTTTGGAATTGAGAATTTCTTCCTGCATTGCTTACCACCCATGATGAAATCAGATAGAGCTTTGCAATGCTTGTTGGTTCAATCTGTGATAGGGAACAAGCATATAAACAAGTATTCAGGGTTTATCATGTGTTTTCATGTTCATATATAGCACTGAGGAAACCCCTGTTCAGAAGTAGGTTTGTCATTCTCTTGTCTAACAGATGACTTCACATCACCAATCACATTTTCAATTGGGTGATCCTTATGAATTCTTGTATTGGGAGTGGTTGGAACTATATAGGAATTTGTGATGTTCCCCAAATCAACTTCTGGTTCATCTTCATCATTGAAGAACTCAACATAAGTAGCTTCAAGTGTATGACTAGCTCCCATAGTGAACATATCTTTAGGGCTTTCTTGATCATTTGAACTAGCAATATTAAAAGATGGATCAACAATATTAACTTTCGCACTGACAGTATTAACATGTTGTCCTGCAACATTAACCTCCTTAGTACTGCTATCATCTTCAAACTTGTCTTTTTTAACATTCTCATTATTTAGACCATCTCCATTCTGCTTTTGATCCCCAGCAGCAGATTTTGGTTCAACATTATCATCCTTAGAAGGTGAATCAAAATATAAAGCACCTTTCCAAATTGGCATCACAATGCAATCTTGTCTGATTTCTTCTAATGTACCTGCACTAAATTCACCTTGTGTTCCTGCAGATTCATTAATGATTGTACCTGCAGCAACTGGTACATAATTCATAGATTGGGTTAGAGAATCAATATCAAACAGCCACTTTGGACCATTCCCTTCTATCATAGGCTTATTCTCTAAAAACCAAATATGCAAGTTTTCTTCTACCCTCCTGGTTCTAGTATTGTATACCCTAAAAGCTTTACTACTCAAGGAATATCCAACAAAGAAACCTTTATCACTTTTGCCATCAAACTTGCCTAAACTATCTAAAGTATTAAGAATAGTAACATGACATCCAAATGGTCTCATAAAACTTACAGCTGGTTTAAAACCTCTAAAAAGTTCATAAGGTGTCTTGTTATGAGGCTTGGATAACTAGACCCTATTATGTACATAGTAAGCAGTATTAACTGCTTCAGCCTAAAATGTAGGGTAACTTAGAGTCTGCTAACATTGTTCTAGTTGCCTCAATCAGTGTTCCTATTCCTACTCTCGCTACACATTTTGCTTGAGGAGTTCCTAGGCTACACTAATTATCTTTAATACCTTTTCTCTTGTAAAAATCTTCCGTAACTTGTTCTTTACTTTGTTTCCTTCACTCCCTGATTATTTTCATTTTCTTATCCATTAGGTTTTCTATTTCTTTGATAAAGTTCTTAAAGATCTTATTGGTTTCATCCTTAGTTGTTAAAAAGAAAACCCATGTAAACCTGCTATAATCATCAGTGACTACTAAGCAATACTTCTTATGCATTAAACTACTCAAAAAAGTTGGACTAAATAGATCTATATAAAGCATAAACAAGGGCTTAGTAATTGGATTCAGAACCTTGGACTTACAAGAATCTCTGTATTGCTTCCTTTTAAGACAAGCAACACAGGTTTGGTCATTTTCAAAATGTTTTGTAGGCAATCCTCTTACAAGATTATCCTTAACAAGCTTATTTATGTTCTTAAAATTAATATGACCAAGCCTCCTATGCCAGAGCATTGATTCATCTGATGTAGCCTTTGCAACAAGACAAGTTAAAGTCTCTTTAGAAACAATGTTATTCATATCAAAACTGTACATATTGTCCTTTCTAGGAATTTTAAGAAGTATCTGATTTGCATCAGGCAACTTGAAATTTGGAGATAAGACAAGACATTCAGTGTCAGTAAAAAGGACATAGTTCTTTTTGTCACACATCTGTGAGACACTAAAAAGATTGAATTTTAACTCATTGACAAAGTATACATCTTCAAAATCAAGACTATTAGTCTTAAGTGTTCCTTTACTAGAAATTCTATCACCATGGAGATCCTCGCCTACAAATGTAAAATAGATCCTCCATCAAACTCCTTAAATATGAGAGATAAGCTATGTTCCAATTAATGTGCCATTGATATTTGAGCTCCACTCGTTAAGTGTCAACAAATCCCGTGTCATATTGTTGTGGCTTGCCCTGCACATAAAAATAAGGAAATTAGATTCCTTTGGGGACCCAAGCCATCACTGTCTTGGATCTGCCTCGTGCATCAATATAATTATGTTTCTTCAAGGTGATTGATGACTATGTCAAGTTTGTAGGTATCCAAACTAAACTTGCTGAGGCCTTTACAAATTTCTGATTAACCCATAACAAACATTAACAACTGCAGAATTTGGGTTTTTCCTTAGCAGTAGTTTTAATATTTTTGGCGCTATAGCTGTGTTAACTGCTTGTGCCTTGGCAGTATTAACATTATGTATAAACCTTTTGTTAGATAATGCTATTTTAGACTGAAAGGGTCTTCTTACAGTTGATTGTACTGTTTTTGAAAAACGTGGAATTGGTTTAGCACTAAAAACTGTAGATTTGGGATGAGCAGTATTAACTGTCCTGGCAGTATTAAAAGTTTTAGGCCAGTTTTCATTAAAACTGCTCTTGGAACCATGTTCCTTTGAGCATTAGGGTGAGTTCTTTTGGTAGTATAGTTGTAGTTCACCCTTTTATATGTATTCCCATATACCATCCCTTCCCTTTGATGGTATTTACACTGAGCCTGTACATGATTAAAACTCCCATAAATACAGCAAGCTTTGTTATACATCACAAATTCACTTCCTAATTGATTGGACTTCTACACATTCCAATTCCTTTGATTCCCTCTAGGAGTTTGTGATCTATAGATCTCAGCATACCTAACAGACTTTTTAACTGGTTTTTCATGATTTTTAGGTTTGACTGGCTCTACCTTTTTATCAACAGGAAAAATAGTTTTTTATCAACATTAAGTGAAGACTCAACAAAGCTACTTGTATCTTTTGATACTTGTTTTTTTACCAAAGAGTTATCAGAATTTTCCTTAGAATCATCTGATTTCTTATCACAAACTATGTTAGACTCTTGCTTACTATTTCAGGACATACCTATTGAATTTTGGCTCTTTGAATTTCATCAAGACCAGAATAACGGCAGATCAAGACATATTCCCCACACTTCTACTCTTTAGGTCTATTATAGATTAAAGGATGAGGTGGAGGAACTGCACTATACCCCAAACCCTTTTTACTCTTGTCAGTTATCTGACTTCCTAACAACAAATCTAAATCTTTTGAGGCCTTATCAAATTTCTCAATTTTAAATTCAATGCCCTCTTTTTCTTGCTTAACTTTTTCAAACTCACTTTTAAGCACATTTATTTCATAGTCTTTGCAAGCTACTTCTCTTTTAAGAACTGCAACTTCCTCACTAAAGAGAACCTCATTCTTTCTATAAGTGATAAGTTGTTCTTCTAGAGTTGCTAAACCTCTTTTATATGTAGTTGCTGTAAATTCAGTTTGATTAGCTTAATAATCAATATTCATCTACTGGTCTTAAGAGTTTCATAGTTTTTCAGACAGTTTAGAGCAAGTTTTAACATGTATACCTCTGAGTCTGAAAACTCCATTAAGCCATGTTTGTCTTAAAAACTTGTTCTTTTGCATCGTTTCTCCAGTCTTAACCTACACCATCTATAGCCAACATTGCCTTTGAAGATGTGTCTTCATTGTTTCCTTGCTTCCTGGTGTTGTCTTGATTTCTGAACTGACCTTCCTTGCTTCTTGGTGCTCTACACTCCCTGAAAAAGTATCCCATCTTATGACAGTTGAAACACTCTACCTTGGATTTATCATACCTAACAGTATCATTAGCATTAATGAAAATCTTCTTGCCTATCCTCAAATAGTACCTCTTTGCCCTCATACTTAGCAAAGAGAGCTGCCACTTCAAATCCATTGCTTCCAAATCATCTTCATGAATTTTCTCTAAGATGTAGAAGATTAGAACCATTCGGATTCTCAATCATGAAATCATACACAACATTATCACTGAAGCTAGCAGTACTAACTTGAGGACTAGCAGTGTTAGCATTAGGGCTAGCAGTACTAACTTGAGGACTAGCAGTGTTATCCTTATTAGTACTGCTAGAGCTTGGAGCAGTCATAAAGGCAAGTTTTGAGCACCACTACTTGCACCAACATATTTCTTTACCGTTTGTTCAACAATTTTGAAGATGTTATACAGATCATCAATGCTCATTTGTATTCCTTCAAATCAATTCAAATAATCAAATAAAAAAATTCAATCCAATCAAACTTCAGGCTTATTCATACAAACAACAACATGAGTGTTCCACTCAGGAGGCAAGCTGCTCAAATTTTTTGAATTCAAGTCTTCTTGAGCGATGACCACACCCAAGATTGCAAGCCTACTAACAATCTTCTGAAGCATGTTGAAGATAGAGTCAAGAGACTATGCACTTGATGCACTAAAATTTTCATACTGTTACTTCAGAAGTGTCTTCTGAGTTTTTTTAGTTGCTTCATTACCCCCAAATCGTGTTTCAATGGCAGCAAACATTGTTTTAGCATCAGGGTACTGACTGAATGTGAGTTTATGTTCATTGGGAAGAGCCATCAGTAGCAAGCTTCTGGCCTTTACATCATACTTCTTATTTGTCTTTTCTTCAGCAGTTACAGGCACAGACATCTTTGTAACTGAAGTAACATTTCTCACTGTCTGTTTGTGGTACAGACACCATGAATTACCATTCTCACCCCCCCCCCTATGAACCTCCTATAGAGCATAGTCTTGTATCTGAAAGTACTGCTTAATTCTAATCACCCACATCTCATACTCACCTAGTTTGAGTATGGGAAGCTTTGAAGTAGTATTACTATTTGCAGACTCAAACTCCATGTCTTCTAGATTAAAGTTTCTCAAAGCAAAGATCTGAAACCACTTGTTGATCTTAATCCTTGATCGATTCCTTAGGTTGTCTAAGGTTAAATTACCTTGGATAAATCCAAAATAACTTGTTGTAGAAACTTTGTATGTATACTAAAGTGTATGCAGAATCTACATCTTAATACCTAGAAGTATTATGGATAAAACAGTAATTCGTGTATAAACAAAGATATATCAATCGCTCAATGATTATTAGATTAATAATACGAGTACTCTTTACTAGTACTAGGGTTTACAACTTGAAACTTTTTTGAATCGACTTGACAACTATGAATACTTATAAACTGATATCTCAACTAATGCCCTAGAGCCTCCTTTTATAGACTTAAGGAGTCCTAGTCGGCTTACAATACATTCCTAAGATATCATAATCTTTTCTAAACATAAACGTAATCTCTTAAACAAATACATTATGTATATCTTGTACAAAAATATCTCAATACTTATCTTCACAAGTATTCTTGTTCTCCAAACAATGAGATTAGGCGAGACCCTGAGAGAGAGGTAGGTTATGGGATCACATATACTTAGGATGACATGGTTGAGGACATACAGGGGACACCAGCAGTTACTGATGTGGCAGAGCTAAGTCAGCGTATGACAGATTTTGTCACGACTGTCAGACAGGATACATATGAGATATATGGGAGACTGGATGATGCACAGGATGATAGACTATTGATGAGCGGTCGGCTCAACATGTTGTATAGAGATAGACCTGCTCATGCTCGCACTGCTTTACTTATGGAGAGATGAGGCTGTTTTCTCATGAGGCTTGTGTCAGTCGGATGGGTTGCTAGGATATCGACCCATTTTGAGGTGAGAGCACTGAGGACTACAATGCTAGCTCAGTAGACAGAGATTGCAGCTTTGCGAGCAGTAGACCGCGCTCGACAAGCACAGCTTGTGGAGAGACTGAGACTGATGAGTACACTACAAACATAGGTAACAGCACTGCAGGGACAACAAGGACCCGCTAGCGGTCTAACACAGCCCGAGATACCGGAGGAGGCCAGTAGTAGCTCTTAGATTGGTTATGTTATAGCTATGTTGTTTATCCTACTAAGTATTACGGGGTAAATCCCGGCTAGTAAGGTTTTAGGTTGTTTATATTTCATTTTGTAACCTAAGGGTAGTGATCATTTTGTATCCGAATCAGGTTATGTATGTTTCCAAATTATATATGGAAGGGATGTATTATGTCATGTCTGTAACGAATTTATTATGAATGAATGTCAATTTAGATACACCATTGTTAATTTCAATTCAGTTGTACATTTCACTGTGTGATGTGATCTTTATTTATTCGGTATATGTCATGTCATGGTTATGATTTTATGAAATCTAACAGGTACTATATTTTCTTGTGATTTGAAGAAAATGGCACCAAAAAGAACCACCAGATCAACACCAGCCACAACAACCACCCTCACTACTTCTGTGACTGATGAGCAACTTATGAGACTAATTGACTAAGGAGTTATAGATGCATTGGCAGACGCTACGAGAAGCCGAAATGGCAAAGACAATCATGATTCAGGCACGGGTATAAGGAGACAATCTCCTCTTGATCGTGAGTATACTTACCCAAACTTCATGAAATGCAAACCCCTGTACTTTAAGGGTACTAAAGGAGTCGTTGAGTTAACTTAGTGGTTTGAAAGAATGGAAACTGTGTTCCGTATAAGCAACTGCTCTGTGGAAAATCAAATCAAGTTTTCCACTTGTACTCTTCTTGGAAGTGCTCTAACGTGGTGGAACTCATACGTTAGGACTGTTGGTCACGATGTTATGTATGCAATGACTTGGACAAACTTGAAAAAGAAGATAACTGACAAGTACTGCCCGAGGGGCGAAACTAAGAAGCTGGAGGTCAAAATGTGGAATCTGAAGGTAAAGGGTACCGATGTGGTAACCTACAACCAAAGATTTCAGGAAGTGGCATTGATGTGAGCTAGGATGTTTCCTGAAGAGTCGAACAAGATTGAGAAATATGTCGGTGGTTTGCCCGACATGATTCACGAGAGTGTAATGGCATCTAAGCCAAAAACCATGCAGGATGCAATTGAATTTGAAACTGAGCTGATGGACAAGAAAATCCATACTTTTGCTAAACGATAGAGTGAAAACAAAAGAAAGCAAGATGATAACCAACAACAACAACAGAACAAGAGACAAAACACTGACAGGGCTTATGCTGCAGGGACTGGTGAGAAGAAACCTTACGGAGGATCTAAACCTCTGTGCTCAAAATGCAACTATCACCATGACGGTCAATGTGCTCCAAAATGCCACAAGTGCAACAAGGTTGGTCATCTAGCGCGTGACTATAGGAGTACTACAAATGCCAACATTGCTAACAACCAAAGGGGCACTAGGACAGGTTAGAAACCTACTTGCTATGAATGTGTAGCTCAGGGACATTTTAAAAGGGATTATCTAAAGCTGAAAAACAACAACCGTGGTAACCAAGGTGGAAATGGCAATGCTCCAGCGAAAGTGTATACGGTAGGCCATGCAAGGACAAACCCAGACTCAAACATCGTTACGGGTACGTTCCTTCTAAACAACCGCTATGATTCTGTCTTATTTGATACTGGTGCCGATAGAAGTTTTATGTCTACTGCATTTAGCTCCCAGATTGATATCACACCATCTACCTTAGATCATCATTATGATGTTGAACTAGCTGACAGGAGAATAATTAGGTTAAACGCTATCATTCGGGGCTGTACATTAAATTTCTTAAATCACTCATTCAACACAGACTTAATGCCCATAGAACCTGGTAGTCTTGACGTCATTATCGGTATAGGTTGGTTGGCAAAGTACCAAGTTGTCATTGTTTGTGCCGAGAAAATCGTTCGTATTCCCTGGGGAAATGAAACGTTGATTGTTTGCGATGACAGAAACGACCGAGGAAACGAGACTAGTTTGAACATCATCTTGTGCACTAAAGCGCAGAAGTACATGTTAAAAGGATGTCACGTCTTTTTGGCACATGTTACTACAAAGGAGACTGAAGACAAGTCGGAGAAGAAGCGACTTGAGGACGTACCGATCAATTGAAATTTTCCTGAAGTATTTCCTGAGGACTTGCCGGGTCTTCCACTGACTCGACAAGTGGAATTCCAAATCGATTTGATACCTGGTGCTGCACCTGTAGCACGGGTACCTTATTGGTTGGCCCCATCCGAAATGAAGGAATTATCAGACCAACTCCAAGAACTTTCTGACAAGGGTTTCATAAGACCCAGTTCCTCCCCTTAGGGAGCTCTGGTCTTATTTTTCAAGAAGAAGGTTGGATCATTTCGAATGTACATCAACTACCGAGAGCTGAACAAGCTAACGGTGAAGAATCGTTATCCACTCCGAAGGATCGATGATTTATTTGATCAACTACAAGGATCCAGTGTTTATTCTAAGATAGACTTGCGATCAGGTTATCACTAGCTTCGAGTACGGGAAGAAGATATTTCGAAGACGACATTCAAAACTCGATATAGTCATTATGAGTTCCAAGTTATGCCATTGGCTTGACGAACGCACTATCGGTATTTATGGATCTCATGAACCGCGTGTGCAAGCCATTTTTGGATAAATTTATGATCGTCTTTATTGACGATATTCTCATCTACTCTAAGAACAAGAAGGAACACAAAGAACATCTTAAGGCAATTCTAGAATTGCTTAAGAAAGAGGAGTTGTACGCTAAATTCTCTAAATGCAAATTTTGGCTTCCCAAGGTACAATTTCTCGGCCACGTGATTGATAGTCAAGGCATTCACGTGGATCCCACCAAGATCGAATCCATAAAAAATTAGGCATCTCTTAAGACACCAGCGGAGATTCAAATTTTTTTAGGTCTTGTTAGGTATTACCGAAGATTCATCGAAGGATTTTCAAATATCGCTAAGCCAATGACCAAGCTTACTCAGAAGAAGGTAAAGTTTGTTTGGGGCAACAAACAAGAAGCAACATTTCAACTGTTGAAGCAGAATTTGTGTAGTGCACCAATTCTGGCTTTACCTGAAGGAAGCGAATATTTTATCGTATACTGCGATGCTTCGATCAAAGGTTTAGGCGATGTATTAATGCAAAGAGAAAAGGTGATTGATTATGCATTACGCCAATTAAAGATTCATGAGAAGAACTATACGACTCATGATTTAGAACTTGGAGCTCGGTCTGATATGACTTGTGCTTATCTCAATACAATAACACACTCCATCTGTATGGCTCACCTCTCACCAGTTAGTGCAACACACACCAGAGTTTAGACTATTCTTACTATATATATTTTATATTTTATTATATATTATATATATTTTAAGGTGTAGTTTGGCAGCGATCAGGCAACGTCGTTGGTTAGAGTTGCTCAGCGATCATGATTGTGAAATATGTTACCACCCGGGGAAAGCAAACGTAGTGGATGATGCCTTAAGCCGTAAAGAACAGAATAAGCCATTAGTCCGAGCCTTAGTCATGACTATTGGTTTGAATCTTCCTAAGCAAATTTTGAATGCTCAGACTGAAGCACGGAAATTGGAGAACATCAAGAACGAAGATGTTGGAGGTATGTTGATTGAAGATTCAAAGGATCCAAAGAAACTTAGAACAGAAAAGTTGGAACCCCGCGCGGATGGAACTCTATGCTTAAATAGCAGGAGTTGGTTACCTTGTTATGGCGATTTGAGGACTGTGATCATGCACGAGTCTCATAAGTCAAAATACTCTAACCATTCGAGTTCTAACAAGATGTATTAGGACATGAAGAAGCTATATTGGTTGCCCAATATGAAGGCCGACGTCGCCACCTATGTTAGAAAATGTCTGACATGTGATAAGGTCAAGGCTGAACACCAAAGGCCATCGGGTTTGTTGGTGCAACCCGAGATACCTCAATGGAAGTGGGATAATATCATAATGGATTTTATCACGAAGCTTCCTAAGTCGTCACAAGGTTATGACACCATTTGGGTAATTGTTGACCAACTTACAAAATCCGCAATCTTCGTACCAATGAGGGAAACTGATCCCATGGAAAAATTAGCAAGAATGTACCTGAAAGAGGTGGTCACGAGGCATGGAATACATGTCTCAATCATTTGTGATTGCGACCCGAGGTTCGCATCAAATTTCTGGAGGTCACTTCAGAAGGCTTTGGGTACTAGCTTGGATATGAGTACTGCATATCATTCGCAGACTAACGGACAAAGCAAGAAGACTATTTAGACTCTCAAGGATATGCTGCGTGATTATGTGATCGACTTTGGAAAGGGTTGGGTTATACCATTGCCATAGTCAAGTTTTTCAAATAACAATTGCTATCTAAGCAAGCATTAAGGTAGCAAAGCCGGTTGAAGCACTTTAAACGATAAAAAGTGTCGTTCACACTGTTTGTTTGGTTTGAGGTTGGAGAAGTTCAACTCACTGGTCCAGAGATAGTTCAAGAGATGATCGAGAAAATCATTCAGATCAAGCAAAGAATTCAAGCTGCTCGTGATCGACAAAAAGAGTTACGCCGATTTAAAGCGTAAGCCGATGGAATTTCAAGTTAGAGATAGAGTTATGCTTAAGGATTCACCTTGGAAAGGAGTATTACGTTTAGCAAACAGGGGAAGCTAAAACCTTAGATAATAGTTGGAACCTCAAAGTGTAGGAGAAAAAGTTTGGATCCGTTCTTAACAAGCTTAATCTTCCTTCAGAGCTGAGCAGTGTTTCACAATGACGTAATTTCATGTATCCAAACTTGAAGGAATTGCAATGCTGACAAACACATTAGCCATGCGTTTGGATTGAGCTCCATAGTTGCTGACAGATCTTCAATTATGATGAGGAACCATTAAGAGGATCAAGGATCGGAGAAAGTTAAACGATTAAATCAAAGCTTGCAAAGACCAATAGTCAAGGTTTGATGGACTGCCAGGATAGGTCCTGATTGTACATGGAACGTGAAGACCAATTCTGGAAGAAATATCCACACCTCTTCACAAAGACCGCACCATCGTCAAGTGCTACATCTTAAGCCTTGGGGACAAGGCTCACTTAACGGGGGAAGACTATAACACCCCATGTTTTAGGGTCATTGTACGTCATCAATAAATTCACTATTTATTTTTGGTATTGTACGAGTTTGCTTTTAAATTAAATCGTTAAGTTGATCGCGTAAGCTAAAAATTATCGTTCAATGTAAACGGGCATCAAACAATTAAATGTTTACATCAACAAAGTGTTAAATGCTTATTTGAGGATAATTATTAACTATTGTTCAATTTTATATTATTGGTGCGTAAAAGTGTTTACGTTTCGCGATAAAATATGTTTAGGCATTCTCAGAACCACTAAAACTTACTTACGCTTCAACAAATACCCACAATTATACCCAATACTCAAAAATTACAAAACTTCATCATATATATCTATATATGGTCGGATATGGATGAGATCATAAGAGAAAATATCTTAAAATCTTGCTAAAAGTCTTGTACCAATTTCAACTCTTTATGTTTTACCAACTATGACTAGTAACTTGGTCTTTTCATTCCTTGAATTCCTCATCTTGTCCCTAGACTTTCTAAGCAATCTTGACTAAGTCTTCATGTAATAAGCTAAGCAACAATGAAATACACATACCTCTTTCCTTTAACTTAGTGAAAACAACTCATTCTCTCCCTTTTGCTCACTCTTCATTTTACTTAGAAGGTTTGGTTTGGGGTTTACAAATGTTAAAGCAAAAAGGTTCAAGATTAGGGTTTACTTGGAATTTAGGGTTTTCAAGTGTTGAAAGCTTGGGTTTGTTAGCTAAACAAGGGTTTAGATCATATGTTCATCATCCTACTTCATATTAAGGTTACCTAAAAACCTTAATCTCTTTACTTTTGTGATTTTATGTATATATAATGTTTGTGTAGTTAATCACCATCTAAGGAACATAATGAGATATAAAATGGTTTTTATTCTTGTTTATGGTTTTGGTAAACTTTGTCATATGATATATGGATGTTATGTATCATGTTATAAAGCAAGTATATACTTTATATGAGTGTTGGTTAAGTTATATAAAGTATATATAAGTAAAAAGTATAAAAAGTTACTTATATAAGATTATGGACAAATAAGTGTTTAGACACATGGATCTTGTGATTATTGGACAATATATGGACAAATCATGGACTAAGGACCCTAAGTATGTAGGACATGTGAAGTTAAGTGTGATAATGTGTAACACCCTCAAATCTGAGTATGCAGCGGAATATTGAATATCCGAGAGCGTTACATTATGGGTCAATAGCACAAGATATAAGAACGACCACTAAGTGTGACGTTTAAAAGATACATTGGATAAACAAGTTTATTCGTTTATTACATAAGCACAAGGCTTTAAATCGTTCTACGATAAAGTTAAAGACTTCGACATTTAGTAATTGTTCACATAACAATATTTTGACTCGAATCTCTAGCTTTGACATCCCAAAAGACCTCCAATTGTATTCACGGCAATCTCATGCCCAACTGACCTGAAAAACATGCTATTAAAACGTCAAACTAAAGTTGGTGAATTTCATAGGTTTAATGTAACCAAAATTAGGAACCGCCAGATTTCCAGTGTAAGATTAAGCAGACGATGCAAACATCTCAAAAAGTAATTATAGTTTGCTAAGCTCATTGACACCGAATCTTCGAAACCATGTCTGTGTGCAATTAATTGCCAAATAATGCCTTTTTACGAATGTATCTAATAACCCGAAACATCCCAACCCGACATGGTAAAACTTTGAGTCCGGTACACCGGCACAGTGCGCCCACTCACCCAAACGGGGATTTCAATCCCAAAAGATCTATTTATAACATTCGCGCTCATTAGCATAATGTAATTTCACAACTACGACTATGCATTGACAGTTCAGTCATGATAATGGGCTCAGTGGGTTATCGCTACTTAGGCAAACACATAACCATTATATAAAATGTACCCTTGCGTCCAGTTTGTAAAACAAGCATGTTATCACCCCAAAGATATAAATCATTTATATAATTGTAAAAATGTGGGGCCATGAACTCACCTTAGCAGGTAGTTCCCAGTTTGATATAAATATCCAAGCAGGTATCGAAACCACACCGTCAAACACCTAAGTAAATACGGTCACGTCTTAGTTTACTTGTTTAAACTAACGATTCTATATATAAACTAAATTTCATTTTAAGTTTATATATACTGTTATCACTTGTGTTTATATATACTGTTATCACTTGTGTGGTGGTGCCCACGATTAATGTATTTACTATTTCGATGAATGTCGTAAACGTGAAATCGTTATTTAATAAATATACTTTATTTATTAAAATCGTTATTAATTTAACCCGTTTATAATCCGAATATACTTATATTTCTATTGTCTTGATAAAAATCTTAGTTAATTCACTTTCGTTAATAAAAAACCTCCTGGTAAGTTATGAGTTTGCCGTGCTGGTATTGTTATTGTTCCTACTGGATAGTGGTTGATACTATTGGTAGTGTTATAGTCCTACTGGTAGTTGTTGATACTACTGTAGTGTTTATAGTTCGCCTGCTGGTAGTAGTTAGTAGTTCCTACTGGTAGTGTTGTTACTACTGGTAGTGTTATAGTTCCTGCTGGTAGTGTTATAGTTCCTGCTGGTAGTGTTATAGTTCCTACTGGTAGTGTTGTTACTACTGGTAGTGTTATAGTTCCTCTGGTAGTGTTATAGTTTTTTCCTACTGGTAGTGTTGTTACTACTGCTGAGTTTTTATATTAATGATATATATCTCGTTTTTTTTTTGCATAACTTTTTCGTTATTAGGAGTTACAAGACGATCCTTTATATGGACAGCAATCGTCTAAGCAAAGCTCCTACCATATTTCTTAAGATAAAATTAAGATTTACCAATTTCTCGATCCTCGTTTGGCGTGCCAAACTTTCTGGTCACAGTAAGCTCATTACAAATTCTGCTAAAATCCGTTTTTGACCAACAGAGTCGATCATCAAAACTACATCAACATTACATACAATATTATACTTAGCCCACTTAATCATTTTCCATTACGTTACTAGTGTATCAATGAAATCGATAGATAACCATCTATATGCGTTTCTAAGCCTTGTTCTTTGCGTTAAACATTAAAGTTCACGTGTATATTCGTGTTTTATGAATCCTAGCACCACACACGATTTCAAATGATAACATATATGCGTGCGTGAACCATGCATGGGTCGAACCACGCGTGTTTCACGTACTCTTGAGTTATAAACTCGATCAATAAGCAAACTTGCAATTAAAATCGACATTTATACGAGTAAGAAATCAACACGAGTGCGAGCTACGACTTACAAAAGGGTCCTAGCTTTGTGTCCGTTTCTTCTTACACCCAAACGTGTAATATTAAAAGCTTCAAAGCTTATAACCCGTTCCTTAGCTCATGTAAATGCCTCCTAGGGTCACTTGGACTTAAGAAATGCAAAAAGGGGGTTACGAGTGTGGTTTGGTTATGGGACGTGACGAGTGAAAATAAGCCAAATGGGTTGTGATGTTTTTTGAGGAGAGTTTGATGAGTTCTTATGAACTCATCACTAGGAGACTAGCAAGTCTATTTATAGAAGTGTGAGCTAGACAAGTCTTCTATTCCACACAAACTATTCGAACTGCCCTATGTACTACTTTAGAGTTTATCAGTTTGCTCAGACTTGATCTTAAACCCATACCCATCACGGGACAAGAACTTTAATTAGTTGAGTGTGTTCAAATTTGGCTAGATATGCAAGTATTGCATATCGATGGGTTCTTCCTTAGTCAATAATACACACTACACACAAAACACAAAGAAAAAGAACCAAGTGGCTAGTATATTTGCAAATATCTTATAAGAGACAAGAAGTGACTAGCTTTATTAATGAGATTCAGGATTACATGCTTTTCCTAAGATTTCTAGTAGATTTAAAAAAGATTTTGTGATCATTGATAAACACACTAGGAGAGACAATTTGTTTGGCACTTTTTGGCCACATTCGTGGGGTTTTGAGAACACTAGCACAATATTTATTTTTGATAAATCTTGGCTAAATATTTTAAATGTGTACCGTTTAAGGTCTAGGTATTTCCGTGTGGCGTCAAAGTTTATTATTTTAATGCGAAACGTAATCATATACGTGACCAATAAAAATAAAACAGAGCAAGTTTGATAATTATTACTTAAAAATGTACTAGACACTTGACTAGGACATAAACTTAATGTAGTTTTGGTGTATCTGGGCATTCACGTAAAATGATTTCTTTTTAGTCTACGCGATTTAGCTTAAACATCAAAATTAAAAGTAAACGCGTATCGGCTAAAGTAAATTGTTGACATTAAAGAGTCGTACAATACGTGAAAATCAGAAATGTTACATAATGGACTTGTAACAAAGTGGCTAAGCTAAAATCCTAGAAAATCAAGTTTAAACATGTTTTTAATAAAAACCCCAAAGGGTCTGATCAAATTCAAATTTTAACATATTTATTTTATATTTTTATAAAATACTACATGTCATGAGGATTCCAAAAAGGTAAGAAACTCGAAAAACCGATTTATAACGAAGGAGATACGTCATTTACAAGTTACGCGATAATAAACTCGTTTATAAAAGAAATTTTATAAAAACTTTTTAAGTTTCACTTCTGATATACAAAAATGGTTATTTTTCTGAGATAGTTCATATTTTTAGGATTCCAAAACATTAAGAATCGTAATTTTTAGATCAATAACGAAGGAGTTATGAATTTCGCAAGTTTACGATAATAAATACTTTTATAAAAGTTACTGTTCATATCAGAGATATTTATTTTGAAAACATCATTAATTAGATAGAACTTTTAATTATGAAGACGTGCTCGAAAGAATCACTAAAAACTGAGTTTAAATGAATAAAATACGACGTTTATGGGTTTACGATAACTAAGTTTATAAAAATAATTTTATAAAAGTCTATGAACAGTAAAAAGTACTGTTTACCAGAGGACTCAAATATTTATAATGTAATATTTTGATACATCGTCTTAATACGAAAGCGTGGACGTAAAAAACATACAAATCGGGCTTAAAACGGTAAAGTTACGTCGTTTTACTAAAGTAATATTTATAAACGTTTTTACTTTATAAGTGTTGTTTTACAAATGCTATTAGATGGTGATGTTTGCTAAAATTAATAATTTATAATAGGTATAGTTATCAGAAGTTGCTTAGAACTTATACGACCTATTTTGGAAATAGGTAGCATTCGTCATTATCGTGACGCATTTTCTGGGATATTATATGTTAACATTACACAAGGTGAGTTCAAAGCACACGGTTTAACATTTTAAAAACAAAAAGAATGAATTAACAAGTTTTTGGGATGAGAAACATATGCATTTTTACAATTAGAAACTAAGGCAAGTGGACTTTGAATTTACGATTACGTGTTTGCCTAAGTAGCGATAACCTTTCGAGCCCATTATCATGAACTGTCAATTACTTGTTGTGAGCGCGAATGTTATAAATAAATCTATTTAGGATTGACATCCCCATTCGGGTGAGTCATGCTCACTGTGCCGGTATGCTGGACAAACAAACCAGCTACCATGTCGTACATAGGAATGTTTCGGTTAGAGAACAAAGATCATCACGGGCAAATGTTGGTAATTTATATAGCAAATCAACAAGTTCTATCTTCAATGTCATGAGCTTAGGGAACGTAATAACATTTTATGATGTTTGCATTTGTTGCCTTATCAGGGGATATCTTACGGTCCAACATTATATACATTTTTACAAAGCCATAAAATATCGCCAACATTATTGTTGACGTTTTAAAGCAATGTTTTTTAGGGGATCAATAAGGCACGAGGTGCAAGGGATACATTGGTGGCTTTGATTTGGATGTCACATGCATTAAAGATTTGGTTGTATTACTTTTGTATAATCGTTATGAACTAGAATCTTTGTATTTTGAACAAGTGAAGTTTCGGGCTTTTGTATCAAACAGTTTGCTAAATCCAATGTATCAATTTTAAACGTCTTTTTAATGGTCGTTCTTATATATATCTTGTGCTATTGATCTACGAAGTATCACCCTCAGACCCATATTCCGTTGCGACACAATTTGGGGGTGTTACAGCGGCCCCCTTAATTATAAGGGTGGTCCCCTTAATTATTAAGGGGACTGGCACCCTAATTAAGGGGACCGCCCAGACAAAAAGGCAACTCAGTTTGCCTATAAATACTGGACTATTCTCCACTGATTTTCTCACCTTTTGCACACACTTTCTTTCTGTTCTAAATCAGTTTATACTATCCTTTCATTCCTTTAATCATTTAATCATAAAGCTTTGTTTCCAAGTGATCTAAGCTTTAATCCTCAAGTGCAAGAGAAGAATACTTCCTACCATCAAGTAAAGAAGTAATATAGCTTAGTGTGTGTTCTTGCAACCTTGTTGCAATTGTATCATATCTTGTAAATCTTTTGTGTATATTATGAAGGTGTGTATCGTAGTTGTTTATATTAAGTAGATTGTGGTGATCATTGTAAGTATAGTTAGATCGGGGTGATCTTAGTAAGTAGTGTTAGATTGGTGTGTTTAAGATAGTGTTTAGTTGAAGTAAGTAGTAAAAGAGAGAATTATAGAAAGGTTGTGAAGGAGTTGTGAAGTAAAGTGAAGTTTTGTAAAAAGTGAAGTAAAGAAAAAGTTGATGGTGAAGTGAAGTAGCGAATGTCGGAATGATAGTGTGGCTAGTTTAATATAAGTTCGTACCCTATTGATTAGAACTCGACATTAACCATTAAGTGGTCAGAAATATGGTGTAAGCTAAGTAGTTATACGAGTTTTTTCTTCGTACCTAATGGGAAGCTGTTGAAATAGGTGAAGAAAACACCTCAGAGTTTGGTGTGTTCGAGAGTGGTAGTTATGTCGAAGAGATGCTTCGTTACCGTGAA
Organism: Tanacetum coccineum; assembly: GCA_026074375.1. Lineage (NCBI taxonomy): Eukaryota > Viridiplantae > Streptophyta > Magnoliopsida > Asterales > Asteraceae > Tanacetum > Tanacetum coccineum. The sequence goes on along the minus strand of BQNB010036571.1, from coordinate 26,588 downwards.
CCACTATAAATCCTCAGGTTGTAGAGTTGATGCTTATCCATCTCGTATCTCTTATCTTGTCATACTTATTTTCATATCTTGTCATTACTTTTTTGTCTTAGTTAAATTGTTCATATTGTGCACATTGTGAATTTACATAAAGTCGAATCTAAGTTTTTATAATGAAACCAAACATAAAATTAAAAAGCAGCAAACTGTTGGGAATTCTGATTTGATGATTACAAAATCTTATATGCAACAATGAAGAAAGAAGAAACAACAAGGACTTCAGGAAGTAAATTAGTGAGCTTAATATTAACTAGGTATTTATTGTAAACCTAGCCTCACTAGTTTATAAAGAGAGGCAGGAGCGTCTGGTATAGAGTTAGTTAATCCAAAAAGGTGTGTGTATCCTTGTGTTACAATGAGAGTCTAGACACACACAAAAAACGTGTGTAGAACATTTAGTTAGATAGTTAATAAGATAGTTATAAGACACCATCATTATTAGCTCTTCAAGAATCATTTGATTCCTGTATATTGTGAGTAACCGGTTCTAAGATTTGATCCAACATAGAATTGGGCTAGTGTTGAATAAACGAAAACCTTGTTGTTAACATTGATTGTCTTATTCTTATTCTATGCGTATATTCATGTTTTCCGTTATCCTAGATGTGCTTAGAATCAGGGATTCCCCATTGGTATCAAGTGGGTTGCTCTGATATCTAGATGAAATTAAGTGTAATATTGGAAAGTCGACTTAAAGAAGTGAAGAAGTCGAATTTATATGTTGGTCTATGACTCTTTACGTGTTTTTAGGGTTTTTGCGACACTTTTAAAGGGTTGTCTTTAAAAAAAAAGTGTTCGTGTTTGTTTTTGGGAATGAAGCAGAGATAATTAAAACCCTAATTCTGCTCTCGTCTGGATACTTAAAAAAAGGTATCCTTAACAGGTTGTTGGCATCAAGAGAAAAAGAAGGTTGTTGTTTCAGTGTTAAAAAGGAGCAGGTATCGAATTGAAGGTTCAAGGTTTATAACAGCAGGTATTTGAATCTGAGTTCCTTTATTCGTTCATAAAACAGGTTCATATTTGGTGATCGTGGTCATTAGCAGCAGGCGTATTTATACTCGTGTGTTAATCATTGGAATAAAGCAGCAGATAGGCGTGTGTTTTACAGCAGGTTAAGGTTTTGGATTTGGTTTGTTGATGCTACAGCAGGTATTGATATTGGTTATGGAAGTTTAGATTAATACTGCTGCTACATATTTATATTAATACTGCTGGTATACATTGGTCACTACTTCCATTCAAAGAGTTAGTGCTGCGTGATTGATGTTTCATGATTGGACATTGCTGCGTGGTTGTTAGCAGTTGGTACTGTTGTTTGATTATTAATACTGCCAATGTTAGTGTTAGTACTGCTGTCTTGAAGGTTAGTACTGTTCGATAATTTTTAGTACTGCTAGCACACAGTGACAGAGTAGTAACAGCCTTGTGACGAAATGAGTTGGGCTAGACCGACATGGGCTTGTTCAAGTGTCACATGGGCCAAATATACATTGGTGAGTTACAGCAGCAGACTTGGGATTAGATTTGTATATGCTGCGTATAAAATTTTAGTGCTGCTAGCTATATGAACAAAACCTTGTTGGGCTTCAAGTTTAATACTGTTGGGATTACAAAGTGCACAACAGTAATTGGTTTGTACTGCTCGTTCATAAACTTAGTACTTGTGGTTAATACTGCTACTCTTAACAGTTAGTACTGCTCGTCATTCTATGTTAATACTACTTGCTTCGTCCGAGAAATTTTTAATACTGCCAGTATCGTCCGAGAAAAGCACTTAATACTGTTAGTGTTACCCGATATCAGACAGTTCATGTTTTTGGTTCTCGACAGGTTTGTGGTTGTTTCTACTGCTAGCTTTGTCCGATGTTGGACAACAGACGCGTTTGGGTCTCGAATGATGATAAAGTTTATGGTTTGTTTTGGAGAGTATTATGAAGACATTTGATGCAATGGCTTTTTAATCAATTATGTGACAAGGGTACCCTTTTTGTTCGTAGATCGCCGAGGTGAGGCAACGGTACAAACAAGGACTACAAGTAGATCGCCGACTGAGGCAACAGTCACATAAGAGAGGATGATGTTATTGCACTTAGATGTTTCTCATTAATAGTTACTATTTGAAGCCAACACGGACGCATTTGGATCTTGAACAGTTATGAAATTATGGCTCATTTTTGGTGATTATTTTGAAGAAGATTGGTTATTACTTATATGATGTTGTGGTTGATTTTCACAGGTGCGTGTCTTATTATATCTCAAATGGCTTACAACATTTTGAGGTAACTTGTTTGTGCTTAAATGGTGTTGACGAAGACTTGATGAATCTAGCAAAGGTGTACGATCTACCTTATGATGCTTACTACGTACATTTGCTATCACTTTAAGGAGTTACGTTGTTGTGCTCAGTGTCTCATATAGAAGATGAGGATTTTGTCAAGAGATTACGATCTACTTATATTTTGGTCTTGGTATAAGTTCGACGCCACGTGGATCGTGCAAGACATAAGACACAAGCTTGAGAGATTCTACTTCTTCAACATATGGGTAATACTCATTTTTCTTCATTGATAATTTGCTGCTTGGAGCCTACTAAGTCCATGATTCAAGAGATGGTAAACATGTTAAGGGGAAGCTTATTGTTTATTTACCATCTACATGCACTCCTATTTGATTATGACAAAAAGGGGAAGAGTGCATGGATTCAGGGGAAGTTCTTCATCTATATTAGCTTCAGGGGAAGCTTGTGCTTATTGGTTTTGTCATTATCAACTAGGGGAAGATTGTTGGGAATTATACTTTGAGTTGATTATGACAAAACATATTAAAGATGGAGGACCTACAAGACAAAGCTGGAATAACATTAATGCTGATTGAAGATTAGTCAAACAGTATTTAATGCTCAGCTAAAAGATAAAGATCAACATTAATGCTGATTGAAGATTAGTCAAATAGTATTTAATGCTGATTTATAGTTTCCTAATTTTATTTGATCTTATCTTGTCTTGTAAACCCTAACCCCTCTAGTATATAAAGAGGGGTAGGCGTCTAGTATTGATTATCCATCATAGTTAGATCTCTCCAATGAGAGTCTAATAGTTAGCTTATTAGTTTATGTAATAGTTCATAGTCGACTGATTAAAGTCGAATAGTTTATAGTTTATTAGTTTATGAATAAAAACCTTGTTCATAACATTGTTGTTCTTATTTGTTATTCCGCTGCGTGATCAATGTTATGATATCCTAGATGGGCAAAACGATCTATGAAGCCTACAATTAAGGTTTCCACAATTGGTATCAGAGCGGGTTGCTCTTGATATCTAGGATTCAAGGTTTTATGGTAGAAGAATGAAGAAGAAACCTAAACACGGACGCGTTTGGATCTTGAACGATGATGATGTTTATGGCTCGTTTTGGAGATTATTTGAAGAAGACATTTGATTATTACTTATTTGATGTTGTAGTTGATTTTCACAGGTTTTGTGTTCTTATCATATCTTAAAGGAGTGGTCACCTTTAAGATAACTTGTTCGTGATTATAAGGCGGTGACGAAGACTTGATGAATCTAGCAAAGGTGTACGATCTACCTTATGATGCTTACTACGTACATTTGCTATCACTTTAAGGAGTTACGTTATTGTGCTCAGTGTCTCATTTAATAGAGGAATGAGGATTTTGTCAAGAGACATAGGTCTACTTATACATAGCAGGTATGAGACTCGACGTCATGTGGATAAACAGGATATAAGACACAAGTTTGGGAAATTCAACTTCTTCAACAAATTCGTATTATTCGTTTTTCTTCATCATTGATAATTTGCTGCTTGGAGCCTACTAAGTCCATGATTCAAGAGATGGTAAACATGTTAAGGGGAAGCTTATTGTTTATTTACCATCTACATGCACTCCTATTTGATTATGACAAAAAGGGGAAGAGTGCATGGATTCAGGGGAAGTTCTTCATCTATATTAGCTTCAGGGGAAGCTTGTGCTTATTGGTTTTGTCATTATCAACTAGGGGAAGATTGTTGCTCTTATAAGCCTTTAGAACCTGTTTTACTAATATAAGCTTTTCCCATAGTTTTTGTGAGTTTTATGTGTCATTGGAATCAAAATTTGGATTTTTAGCTTGTTGGATGATAAGCTAGTCATGGATGAGCTTATGGGTTTGGATTCAGCTTATTGACAATAAGCTGAGTCCCTAGAGCTTTTAGGAATTTATTTTAAGCCCTTGTTTTAGCAAAGGGAAAAGGTTAGTTTCATTTTCCATTTTTGCTTATTTTTTATGTCATTTACTTATTCTGCTTATTGTCTGCTTTTTACTTGCTTATTTCTTCTTATCTTGCTTATTTTGTCATTAAGTAGTGTAATATGCCTAGTTTAAAGTTTAGTTATAGCTTGCTTTAAAATTTCTTATGCTTTGTCCACTTTAAGTTAGAACTGCTCATTAGCTTATTTTATTAATAAGTGCTTATTTCTTCTTAGGATTTGCTTATTAGGCTTTTACTTTCTTAGTGCTTTATCTGTTTTTCAAAATCTAGGGTTTATTTAGGTTTGTTCAAGCTTAAAATGGAATTTTAGATTTTAAAGGGGTGTTTGGTTTAAGAACCAAAATGGGTCAAAATAGGTGTAAAACTACTTTGGGTCATTAATCCAACTTTAACAACCCTTTTTAAGTTATATTAATCTGTTTTTAAAAGTTTTAAGGTTTAAAAGTCAGTTTTAAGTTGTTACCTATAAGATGTTTAAAACTGTAGTGTCAAAACATTTTTAGAACAGCTTATTTGTTAAAGACTTTGAAAATAGTTTTTAGTGTTGATTTTGAATTCTTTTAGTGATCAAATGAAGTAGCAAAAAGGTAGGAAATGTGTGCTTTTGACCTATGGTTTTAGAAGCCAAAAATCTGTCTATATTTTTAGTTTTAAGTTTTTTTTTAAAAGCCACTTTTCAATCTAAAAATTAGATAAGCTAAAGTAGGTTTTAGCTTCTGAATTTGTTTGGATAAGTAGTTTGTAGTATGTAGTTAATCTGTTTCACCTTATTTTATATTTTGGACTTATTTTGCTAGCTTATTTTGAGTCTTCAAAAAGCCTTTTTGTCTTTTAAAGAGAAAACCAAAAAGAGTGCATCCTGTGTAATCAGCTTTTTCATTTGGCTTTTTCATGGCTTATATGATTTTCAAAATGTTTTCTGATTGATGATTTAGATAGCTTGTTGTATAAGCTTTTTAGTGCTATAAGTCTCTAAGCCATAAGGATCCATTTACTAGCTTAAAAATAAGCTAGAAAGTGCCCAATAGGCTGTTTTAGTAGTTTTTAGCCAATATTGTTTTTTTGCTTTTCTGAGCTTATGGCTTATTGGTTTTGCTTAATTTTTGTTTAGATTTGCTTATTAGGGGTAGGTAATAGGCTGTTTTGCTTATTTGCTTTATTTTCATTTGCTTATTGTGTTAAAAAAAGGCTTAACAGTTTAGCTTTTGTGTCCCTTAGTTATAATAAGCCACTGTCACTTTTATTAGCTTATTATCAGCTTATTTCCAAGTTTTGAAAAAAGTGTTTTTTTTAAGTTTGTCATTTTTGCTTATTTTATAAGTTTTTAAAAAGAAAAACATAAAAAATGTTTTGTAAAAAAGAGAGGTCACAGGGGTTGAACCTGTGACTTCCCCTTAACACACCCAACGTATTTAACACATACACCACACACCAACTGCCCTAGGGTCTTTTTCGATTATAGACTTTGCACAATTTAGTATTTACCCCTTTTTAGCCCATTTTGCTTATCCGGCTTATTTTGCTTTTTAACTGCTTATTCGTTCAGCATTTTTTTAGTTTCTTAATTTTCTTAGATTCTACTTAGCTTAAAGTACTTTTTGTGATTTTTTTAGATTTTTATAATTTAGTTTAATATTTTTAATGTATTTTTTTATTAAATATGTTTTTAATTCATAATAAATAAAATAAAAGTCAAAAAATATAATTCTTTTTTCTAAAATTTTCTTTTATCATTTAGGACGTTTTAAAATTAAATTTTCATTTGTAGGGTTAAAATTTTAGAATTTGGGTTTTTAAAGAATGGGTTTTGAGTCCCGTTATCGTTTTTCGTGTTTAACCTTAAATGCTTTAGTTTTTAGTTTGCCTTTACTTGTTTTTGCATTTTATTTCTAGAAATAGATTCCAAATCAATTATTGATCATTCAAACACGCGATCACGAGCTTAAACTCGATTCTCAATTCACACCTCGTCAGGAAACGACCCGGGAAGGTTTTTTGGGACTTTGCTTTGGTCAAAAGTAATTTCCTTCTTAAAAAGCCTTACGGAATACTTCCCTTTCCTAATCATTAACCATGGGTTTTACGCGAATGAGGATGTGATCGAGCATGCATGTCTATTCCGTCGTTACGGCCATGTATGCATGTCTCAGCTGCCTTGTTGGTTTATTACTATTGGTGAAAGTTAGAAGATCCCTACCCTATATCATTCTTCATCCTAACCCTTGGTTAAACTCGAATGAGGATGTGATCGAACACACATGTCTATTCCGTCGTTACGGCCATGTATGTGTGCTTCAGCTGCCTTGTTGGTGTGGTACTTTTGGTGAAAGATTGTAGAATGATCAACCCTAAGCCTTATAATAAAAACCCATTTTACCTTTATAAACTTGTTACTCCTTAGCTCTAGTGGTGGAGATGTGTATCCTTGCCAAGCCTATGATAGAATACTCGTCACGACCGAGCAATTGAGCGAATTAGTTACATGTTACCACATAGATTAGTTGAGTGATTTGAGTGTTTTCATCTTCCTATTTCGTGAGGTGTTTGGTTGTGTACTTGTAATAGATCAAATAAATGCTTAAACGGAAAAATCCTTAGGGATACATTTTTATAAACTTCTAAAGGCTACTTGAGGACAAGTAGGATTCAAGTGGGGGGATATTTGATGACATCAAATAACGTCTATTTTATAGCATCATTTATCCCATGTAATTAACCTATTTTGTATAATTATTGCAAAGAATTGTTACTTAATCGTTCATATTTGAGAATTGCAGTAATTATGGAGTACTTGGTGAAGATTGACTAAAAGGTACGCATTCTGGAGCTTAAACGAAGACATTTTAAAGATTATTGTTCTGATAAGCAATACACCGCATCCATCAAGGAAGATACGGCGTATCTGTGTGTGCACTCACCAAAGACCACAAAGGAAACAAGACCAATACGCCGTATCCAGGAAAGGCAATACGCCGTATTCAATGCTATATAGGAATAAAATATTCTGGAAGATATCAAACGTGGTCCCTACTCCAAGAAACCCCTAATACGCCGTATCCAAGACATTTGATACGTCGTATCGATACCGACTTCAGACCTTATAAATAGAAAACTCAAAAATGAGTTTTGAGTGTGCTAAATCATATTCTCGATACCTGAACCATAAAAGTCGATTTTTAGAGGAGAAAAAGAGCAGAAGAGGTCGAGCAACGTGATTAATTCCATAGGAGACAACGTGTACTTTCTTATACTCTTGTAATCGTTCAGTTTTTGGTATCATTCGTTAACTCGGTTAGTTTACCTTGGCTAAATCATTACTTTTGTATTAATTATGACGTTTAAAGGCTAATACCTTCGGGTATTAGCCATTGTTATGAAGATCTTAATTTTTGGTTTGTTTATCTCAATTTCTTAATTTATCATTGAATTGCTTGTTTATGTTTATCATCATACTTGTTTACGTGCTTTTATATGCGACCTATCATTCAACTAGATCTAATGACACGGACCAAGTAATCTAGATACCGGGATAGCTCTCCATATAGTGATTTATACATCTAGATCAATAGGATCATAATTAACGACCTATCTTCACCCTTTGATTGTAAGCTTAGTTAGGCCATAAGGTGACCTTGGTATCGACGAGTACGTTCTAATCAATTGGTAAATACTTGGTTAGTGGACTACTAGTGTATAAATTGCCATTAATCAGTAAGTTGATAAAGTCTCTATGAGCTAGGGTTTAACAAGATCACCATTGCCTCAATCCCTAGATGAATTATAATCAATATATTAGGATGCTTTATGTGGATGTGTTTAATTGTGACAGAATTCTACGTGTTTAGGTCTTATGAAGAAGTAATGCCTAAGTCTTAAGAATGATATGCCACGTCGAGATAAGTAATCATTGCACTAATAAATAAACGAGCATTCTGATTGGATTAATAATGGTTAATACAGTTTTCTTATATTTGGCTAGACTGCTTACATGTGTTTTAGTATAGGTTTAGCATAGATTAGACTAACTTAGATTAAAAAAACCAAAGTACTAATAAATTGAAAGTGTTCCTCGCTCTTAGTGATCGACACCCTACTTACCATGAAACTCCCACCGACCAGGTACACTGCCCGTTAAAGTGTTGTTTTTGGTTAAGTCAGTAAAATATAAATTTAAAACTTGAATCATAATTTAACACCACATAACGACACATCATGTTTTTGGTGCCGCTGCCTGGGAGTGAGAATTAATCTTGATTTTTATTTGATATTTTAGTTTTTAGATTAGATTAGATCTAACCCTTAGGATTAGTGTATAATTCTGTATATTTTGTATATTTTCTTGTATATTTGTGTGTTTAAATATTTACGTGTTATTTAATTGTTTTTCATAATACATTGTTCTGCTCGATAAACCGATACGGCGTATCCACTTCCATTAGATACGGTGTATCCAACTTTCTATCCAATACAGCGTATTCATTCAAAAAGATTAATACGACGTATTCAGTTCCATTAAATGCGACGTATTAACTATCTGATACAGTAACAGATCTAGTTTTTCGCATTCAATTTCTGTATATCTGTGTTTTCTTTCACCTGAGCCCATCCTACTGATTGTTTATCCCTTGTTTCAGGTAGTACATGACAAAAAGTTCAACTAAGGAACTATTTACACCTTGTAAGGATTTGGAACGAGAATTTCGATCATCTAGGAAGCACTTCAAGATATTAAGTCTTAACGAATCAAGATCGACTGATTTTGATCTGTTTTCAGACGAAGAAGAATACTCAGAGGAAGAGGCTGCGGAAACAATGGCTGAAACTATGGAATAATACATGAGCAAAACTCGAACTAACTATGGATCGGGAATTGCTAGGCCTAAGATCGAGGACAAGGATAGTTTTGAATTGAAAGGCCAATTTCTTAGGAAACTACGTAATAACACCTTTAGCGGTTCAGATCATGAAGATGCGAATGAACATACTGAGAAAGTTCTTAAGATTGTGGATTTATTCCACATCCCTAATATAACTATAGACCAAGTGATGCTTAGAGCCTTCCTTATATCCTTAACTGGAGCCGTAAGTCATTGGCTAAGAAACAAACTAACTGGTTTGATTACAACTTGGGAAGATTTGGAGATAAAATTTCTAAGCAAATATTGCCCACCTGCTCGTACTGCAAAGAAAATAGAGGAGATCAATAACTTTCAACAAGAGCCAGATGAAAACCTCTGTCAAGCTTGGGAGTAATTTAAATAACTCTTGATGAAGTGTCCTCAACACTATTTAACTAAGATGCAGGAGGTGGTCTTGTTCTATAATGGATTGGATGTTCCAACTAGACAAATTCTTGATTCAAAAGGTGCCATACCATCAAAGACTACTACTGATGCTAAGGTAGCCATCCAAGAAATGGCTGAATGCTCTTAAAAATGGCACAATGGAACATCAAGGAACAAAAATACTAAAACTTCTGTCGGGTTAGCAGCCATACAAGCACAACTCAACAATCTTAGAAGAGAAATCAAGAAAGTAAATGAAAAAATTTATGGTGCTCAAGTAGGATGTAAACAATGTAAAGGTCCCCACTACACCAAAGACTGTCCACTCAAGGAAGAAGGGAAAACCCTCAAAGAAGCTTACTACACATAATTTGGTGCACCTTTTCAAGGAGGGGGATATAAAGCAACTGCTCTGGGATTCTATCAAAGGAACAACGTGAATCCTTTGTACCAAGAAAGAAGGCAATCTATTGAAGAAACCCTAAGCAAGTTTATGAGTGAATCAACAAAAAGACATGAAGAGAAATCCAATTTAATCAAAGAGATCCGAGCTTCAACGGATGCTTCCATAAGGAACCAAGGAGCATTAATTAAAACTTTGGAGATCTAAATCAGGAAAATGAGCAAGGTCCTACAGGAAAGAGAATTTGAAAGTTTACCGAGCTCAACTGAAACTAACCCAAGCGATCATGTCAAGTCGATCTCAACTATTATTGAAGCTGATTCATACCTGATACAACATATGGGATCCTCCTAATACGCCATATTCGCTGGACAAAACCATACACTATTATATGAGAAAAAACAAATAACAATCCTATTTCCAAGTAATTTGAATGGTTACTTCAGTAAAGAAAAGAAGGGATCATATGGACCATAATTCTCGAAAGCTTACTCTGAAGCTTCACATATCAATAATTCCATACCCAGAAAAGAGAAAGACCCAGGGAGTTTCACTTTACCTTGCTTTATTAATAATGTTTGCTTTAATAATGCCCTTGCTGACTCAGGAGCTAGCATTAGTGTTATGCCTCTCTTGACCTACCTTAACTTAGGATTAGGTGAATGAGCTCACACAAAGAGTCCTCATCCACATTACTAGCACAAACTTGCAGATAACTAGCCGATAAACGTGACTCTGCTCTGCTGAAGACATTGCAGTGCAGTTTTGTTTCTTTGACATCCCAACTGACTAAGCCTTATCACCAAAACTGTATCCTCCCAGAAGTGCTTTCCGATATCAAGGCATCCGGCATGATCAGCATCTGAAAATGCTGTTAGTTCAAAGCCAGAATCCTTTGGATACCAGAGTCCCATGTTAATGGTACCCTTTAGGTATTTAAAATTCATTAACTCTTAGGTGCTTTTGTGTTGGTCGTGGCTTGATAACGTGCACATAGCATACTGCTTTGCACTAAGTCTGGTCTACTAATGTCAAGAACATGAGTTAAAAAGGAAAAATATGACCCGATCTTACATGATACATCAGATTTGTTCTACGTTCTCCATCAAATCTACATCTATTTGGGTTAGTAGCCAATGGGTACCAATGAGAGACAGTTGTCCATATTTATTCTTTTTCAGATTTCTAAAGCGTACTTGCCTGAATGATGAAAATACCTTTTAGGACTGCTAGATCCTGGAGTCCTATCAAAGAACTTTTCATCTTTCATCTCCCCCTATTAAGGACATGTCAAATCTTCTATGGCATTAAACTTTTTCAAATCTTTTTTGAATATTTAGGGTTTGTAGACCCAAAAAATTAAAGTCATCAACGTAAATCTGCACTAGTAGAATATCCTACCCTATTTATCTTGAATAAAGTAAGGTCAATGTGTACCTTTAGTAAACCCGTTTGGACATCAGGAAAGTTTTGATAGTTCATCATCCCCATGCTCTTGGAGCTTGCATTAATCCATACAATGCTTCTTAAAGGTAACTTTTTCTGGATGATTTGGATCAAAACGAACCCTTCTAGGCTGAGCAACATAAACCTCCTCCATCAGTGGACCATTAAGAAATGCGTTTTCGCACGTCCATATCAGATTAGAATTGGAAAAGACCTGTTGTGTGCTGCATAGAACGAAAATCCGAACTTCATCAAGCGAGCAACTGGTGCAAATGATTCTTCGAATCATACCCTCTTCCCTGACATAAACCCTTTAGCTACACAAGTCGTGCTTTGTTGCGAATTACAGTCTGATCTTCATCCTTCTTGTTCTTCCATAACCACTTTAGCTTTATAATCATCTTGCCAAATGGTTTGTCGACTAGTTCCCAGACTTTTAGTCTGTCGAACTGATGAAGTTCATCCTGCATTGCTTCGATCCATGCAGAATCAGCCATTGCCTCCTTAATGTTCTTCGGTTCAACAATACTCACCGTGAGCGCGAACATACACATTTCAGGATCTGTGGCAAGCTGTCGTCTTGTTTGAACTGGCATGGTTGGATTTCCACGAACTTGTTCTAATGGATGATCTCTGGTCCATCGGTAATCATGACTTTGTGGTTGAAATGAATGCACATCGGTATTATCAATGTTGCGTGAGGAAGACTCACCAATTTCTTGTACCCGTGTACAAAAAGGATTGATAAATTCAGCTTCTTGAAATGATGCATTCGGTGCTTGATCATTGTTGTTGTCCTCAGCATGACCGTGTGCTGGATTGTAATATTCTTCAAGTAAAGGACTGAAGAGAAATTCCAACCCTTGTTGTGACGAATCTGTCTTCTCTGCTGTAGGAACAACATTTTGTCTTGGGGGCACGGGGCCAGAGTTGTCATAATCTGACGCCTTTTGTCCTTGAGGAACGAGGCCTAAAGAGACATTTTCAACAGACATCTCTTGTCGTTGTGGTGCGAGGTCTAAACTGTTGTGATCAGACATCATTTCTTTGATTTCATCAAACTTGATATGAATGGACTCAACTATTAAGCGTGTTCTCTTGTTGTAAACACGATATCCCTTCGACTGAGTAGAATATCCCACCATGACACATGGATCCCCTTTTTCTTTCATCTTATCTAAATTTTCCCCATCTCTAGTTATGTAACAAATGCAACCAAAGATGTGAAGATGTTTTATTGAAGGTTTCCTGTCATTAATGATGTGATACGCCATCTTTCTATGAGTCGATATGATGATTGATATGTTCTGTGTATAGTATGCGGTTGCAACTGCTTCAGCCCAAAATGATAATGGAAGCTTAGAAGCTGAGAGCATTGTTCGAGCAGCCTCAACAAGAGTGCGGTTCCGTCTTTCGACAACGCCGTTTTGTTCAGGTGTTCGAGGAGTGGAAGTCTGATGTTCAATGCCTTCTTCTTTGAAATAAGCATGGAGTGTCTTGTTCAAGAACTCTGTGCCTCTGTCAGTATGGACACTAATAACTTGAGCTTGAAGATTACGTTGAATCATCGTGAGAAAGTCTTTAAGAACTTCTGGTGTTTCATCCTTGGATCATAGAAAAAGAGTCCAAGTGTATCTTGAATAGTCATCAACAATCACCAGAATATATTTCTTCCCATTTATGCTTGCAACCCGCATTGGACCACACAAGTCCATGTGAAGCAAATTCAGCCTTCCTTTGGAACTTGGAACAACTTTTGACTTAAATGAGCTTCTTTTTGCTTTACTCATTTTACAAGACGAACAAAGTTGATCCTTGACATATTTCAACTTAGGTAAGCCTGTCATAATATCTTTCTTTGAGAGTAAGGTGATGTAATCGAAGTTAAGATGAGAAAGTCTTCGATGCCATAACCATGCTTGAGTTGGTGAAGCTTTAGCCATGAAACAGATCGGAGTTGATGAAGTTGTTTCTTGAAGAGAAATTGTGTAGAGATCGGATCCACGATTACCAGTTAGTAAATCGTTTCCCTGAAGATCTCTCACAAAACAAGTAGATTTCCTGAAAGCAACCTCCAAATCCGCATCACAGAATTGACCAACCGAGAAAAGATTGTGATTGAGGCCTTCGACGTAATAAACCCGTTTGATCGTGACATTTCCTTGATTCAGATCTCCATAACCAAGAATTGGAGCAAATTGATCATTTCCAAAACGAACAGTACCCAGAAATTTCTCCACAAAATTACACAACAGCTTGAGATTGCCCGTCATGTGCTTTGTGCATCCAGAGTCAACAATGAATAGGATGAGTTGTACAATCTGCAAGAGAATTAGAGGACGATGGAACATTGGACAAATTGGATCCTAAGGAATTTGATATCTTCAAGACATTAGTAATCCTAGAGACAATGTCTATAGTGGGACTAATACTTGTTGATACATCCTCTTTCCTGATTTTAGGCATCCATATCTTTTTGGTCCTAAGAGGCTTTTGTGTCCATTTATATCCTGATGGACATCTCTTAGCTATCCACCATTTCCATTCCTGATTTGTATTCTCATACAACTCCTTATGGTAACTCTTGGATTTCTGAATAGTGGTATCTGATGCAACTGTTTTCTTATGGGGTGTTGCAACAGATTTGTTCGCTTTTCTCTTGGGTTTACTAGCACTAATAGGCACTACCTTAGGCTTCTTAGTTCTAGCGTTCACGTCTTTCAAGTATCTAGAAACACAAGCATCATGATTAGAATTAGAATTAAAACAAAAATTTTCCACATTCAGCACAAAACATCATTCCCACATTCGAACGTTTTGGAATTTGAACTATCATTTACACGCGTTATAGACTTTGTTTTCTTAGAATATCAAATCCTATGATATCTTTCTACTTCCTTCTTTTAAACTTCACTTGATATTGTTGGCAGACAATATCTTTAACTTGATAGCACTTAAGCTGTGGTTGCTAACACTAGTAGTGTGATTCTACTCCTGAGATTTAGACATGTGAGGATTAGTATTCCTAGAATGCTGAGGCAACTGCGGTTCCCAGTTTGTGTTGTGGTAGTGCAATTTATACATTCCTGGTTTAGCACATTCGAGTGTATTTCGCTTGTTTCTATTTGAGCAAACTTCTAGTTGAGTGAATTGTTTAAACAAACCATCCGACACAATAGTTTATTAATCCGACTATTTCGTTGAAAACTTCTCAATTAGGAGAATTTGAAAAGGAGCGGTTGTCCTAAACTGTTGGTTTTGGAATCGTAAGATTTGGTTGTCGGAACACAGTAGTTTATCAACTGAGTTTCCACTAGACTTTCTTTGCACTTCTTAATGGAGTTATTTAATCACTGATGGCTATGTTCTTGTCTTGCATATGAGCTTTCAATCCTGTATTTCATGATATTTGTTCACCGGTTCTGTTCGAATAGTTTGATGATTTTCTTTGCAAACTGATTTGTTTTTCATTTGTTCTTTACATTGTTGTAAAGCAAGTTCAATAGAAATCGAGTAGTTTTCAAGTTTAACAAAACTCTTTAAAAGTTTATTATGAACTTCTTTGTTAACAGATTCAGATTGTTTCGAAAGCTTTTGTGCAAGACATTCACATTCTTTGACTTTATGAAGATACATGCATTGTAATTCAGCATAAGCATTTAAATCAAACAGAGAATTCAAATATGAACATGTAACATCCTTAGACGCACACTCTTCGAGAAGTAGATCATATATGTTTGAAATATCAGCCTTTTCCGATTCAAGTTCCATCAACCTCTTTTTCAGATTTAATAGTACTCATAATCTTCATGCATTTTGTCTTTTAACAGTTCATGTTCAAACGAAAACTATTCCTTTGAGTTTTTATGGTAAGAGGCATTAATAAGGTTTTTTCAAAACTTCCATATCTTTAGCAGTTGGCACCCGAAAATATTCACTAGTATGTTTTAACCAAGTTGATCAACAATTTCTCTAATTGATTGATGTTAAATGTGATGTGTTAAAAATGGTCTACTTATACAAAATGGATTCGAAACGGGTTTAGAAAGGCAACGTTTTTAGCAATGTTTGGTTTTGTTCTAACAAACGGTTTTCTCCACATTGTCTTCCTAACTTCTTTTACGCGTTCCAACTGATAAAGATACTCCAGTGAGGGTGCTTTGAAAATTTCATAAAGACTATTCTGTTTTGTGTAATCATATGTTTTAACATAATCTTTTATTTAATTTTATCATACTCTCATTTGCAAGGAGTCATGGTCTCTCCCTTTTAGGGCCAAATTTGTTTGCAAGATCTGAAGTATCATATCGGGATCTCATATAAACAGGGATTTTCAGATTGAGGCTTTCTTGATGGTAATTGATTAGCAAGGTTGGTCTACCATTAATATGACGAGTTTGGGTGCAAATACATATGAATGGTCTGGATTGACTGATTACGAGTATAAACAATTTCGTTCAAAAACTTTAATTTGTTTGTCCATTTCAATATCTTGCCAATATTTTTTCTTCCTAACTTTAAATTTGAAATGACTTACTTTTCTCTTTGAGTTTGACCTTCAAATTGTGACTTTGTTAAAAGACTCTTATTGACTAACTCATCATGCTTCTGATTTAGAACTGAAATTTCATAGGCTTTTGTTTTTAAACCTTCTTTAATTTCAATGTCTTTAAGAGCTAATAGTCCTAGAGTATCATTTAACTTGTTTTGAAGTATTTCATATAATCGTTTCGGTCATTAAGGCTATTACTCTCAAGCTCATTTTTGTTTTTTATGAAGTGCAATAAGACAACTATCCCGGCAACCTCATAGCCTCCCCATATCACTGAGTCTAGTTCATCAAAGTTAGTTTTGCCACTCCTCTAGTTTGAGTCAATGATGTGTTTGATTTCTTTTATGCTTAAAATTCATTTGTTTTCTCAGTATTAAGAGTTAAGTTTGCAATTAAATTAGCAAGCGCAGCACGGCTCATAGCACATTCTGCAGTATTATTCTAGAATTGTGTTTTTTCATATGGCAAACACATTACTTTATCATTGTTTTGTACCTGTTTCAATGGTGTTCAGTTGAACTGGATCTTCTGTAAGGACCTCCTGAATCTGTCCATGAACTGAATGTGCTTCCAATTCTTGTTCATCAATCTCTTCATCCGTGTCCACTAGCCAATCAACTTGCTCAGCTTGCAGTGGAACACCGTGCTCAACTTGTTTGCACATCATCATCTTTTCCTTGTGATACGAGCAGTCTTTAACACGCTTTGGCTTCCTGCATTCCTTTGCATAGTGGCCAAATCCCTTGTAGTTAAAGCACTGTATCCCATTTTGTTGCACTACCTGACTTCCTACAGTTTCCTTAGCCCCATCAACTGTCATTGTCCTTTGATTCCCAAATAGCCCTGACTGATTGTCGTTGTTATACCTTGGTGTGGTATCTTCAGTCTTGTTCCTGGAGTTTGAAGAAGTTCGAAGGTTGTGGTTGGTAGGTTTGTAGAGCCTTTTGAAATTCCTTTACCAAGGAGTGCCAGAGTTCTTTTGCATGTCCTTATCCCTCTGAGCTTGTTTAGGATCACTGTCTTCTTCAGATACTGACTCAGATTGAGGTGTAACTGGTTTGGCGATCTCTTTGCCTTTGTGTCTGGTAGATGCACTTGGTCTTGTGGAAGATGATGTTGTATTTGTTCTTTGAGGTTTTGGTGCTTGATAGTAATTATCTGAGTATGGTTGAGCAGCCGCAAGAAGTGCTAATGGATTTGCACTTTTGGCTATTCTCTCAGCACGGATATCATTAACTTCATTTTGATACTGCTTTAGAATGTCAAAAAGTGTGTGATATGAGATGGTGTCTATTTCTTTTGATTGCTTGACAACCGTCACAAATCTTTACCATTTGTTGAAGTTGTTGAAGAAATTGAACATTCACTTGCATTGTAGTAACTTGCAAGTTGTTCCT
Source organism: Tanacetum coccineum (assembly GCA_026074375.1). Lineage (NCBI taxonomy): Eukaryota > Viridiplantae > Streptophyta > Magnoliopsida > Asterales > Asteraceae > Tanacetum > Tanacetum coccineum. The sequence goes on along the minus strand of BQNB010036571.1, from coordinate 9,188 downwards.
TGTCAACTCATTCATCAGTTTGTAAAACCGTGGAGTAATCTGAACCATGGATTCTCCATCTCGAGAGTAAAATCCCTTTTCCCCAAATTCGCCAGAACAGATTGGTCTTTACTCTTGTACGTTCAATGATTCCCCTGTTGTAGCCTTTCAAGGCTCTTCCACATCATCATTCGTGTTTTACAGCAATCATCTGTGGATTGATATCATCTCCAATTCCAGTTAAGCAAGAAAATTGCTTCTTTTTCAGACAGAAAGTGTTCTTTGTTCTCTGGAGTATGTCAATACTGTTTCAATTGTTGTATGTTGTTGTATTGCAGGATTACCTTCTGTTGCAGCAACAACTTGAACTAGTACAGTAGATGGCACGTAGGGACCAGATAGTATGCTTTTTCTCAGTCCCTCACCATTTGGTTTCGTGTCAATGTACCGTAGAAATACGTGAATCTCCATCAGTGAATATCTTCCTGGGTCCAAGCATTAGTGGACGATCTTTTGAACCAACTGCCATGATATTGTTGTGCATTTGACTATCTGTTGAGGATGTATTGACTGGAGTAGTCATGATGAATGAATGGTTATGAAACTTTCTTAAAAGCTACGAAATGATGTGATTTTCTCATCCCTCGCCATTTGGTTCTTGTCAATGTACGTAGAAAAATGCACAACAAGAAGGTTTGTGATAGGTTGTAGGATCTTAAGTGGATATGAGTGGTTGATTTTGTGGTTTTGAATACTTAGTAGTTCACGGATTTTACGCGTCATGATTAAAACGATAAAGATTTTAACGAGATTTTACAAAATCAATCGAAAAACGTGAGTGGTAATTGATTGTGTTAAGGTTTGTTTGTTGTTGAAATTGATTGTCTTTTAAGTTCTTGTTGTGGTTTAGGTGATCTAATATCCTCGTTAGTCCGAATTAAAGTCCAAAGTCCTTCAAGTTTGTTTGTCTTGATGTTATGTTTTGATTAGACAATGATTAATAGATTCCCAAATTCGGTCAAATACCACCTGATGCGCGGTAAGGTCGAAATTTTTTTCGGGAAATTAGGTTTTCAAAACAAGGGTTTTCAATGGACAAAACGCAGTCTTCTTTAGACAAAACGCAGTGAAGAGCCTTAGGCAAAACGCAGTCAAATCTTGAGGCAAAACGCAGTCAAGAAATGAAATGGACAGAGTCTCCCCTAGGCAAAACGCAATAAGGGTCTTCAATTAGGCAAAACGCAGAGGCAAAACGCAACCTTTCATAAACTAAAACGCAAAGCCAAAACGCAGGAACCAAAACGTAGGAACCAAAGCGCAATAGGCAAAACGCAGGACCAAAACGCAATAGGCAAAACGCAATACCCAAAACGTAGAGGCAAAACGCAATAACCAAAATGCAGAGCCAAAACGCAATAGGCAAAACGCAGGACCAAAACGCAATAGGCAAAACGCAATACCCAAAACGCAGAGGCAAAACGCAATAACCAAAACGCAGAGCCAAAACGCAATAGGCAAAACGCAGTCAAGAACACCCCTTCAGTTAGTCAAAACGCAGCCAAGAAAAAATCATCAAACTTTCTTGAAAGCTACGAAATGATGTTAAAACCACCTAGTAATGATGCAAGGGATAGTTCTAAGCCCGAAAGTACAAATCTTTAACACCTTTAACCACAAACAAAGATCAATCTTTGTTTTTTCTTGCTATTTTTTTTAACAAAAAAAATAAACAAACCAACCCACGAATTCCACACAACCACACAAATACAATACACCCCTACAGCTCTGATGCCAATTATAGGATCCCGGTTAACACTTCATAACATATAACGAATCGAAGAAGAAAATAGAGTGTGGGAAGATTTCTAGAGAGAGAAACAAGAGAGAGGTTAGAGAGAAAAGAGAAAAGAGAAAAATGAAATATTATAAATGAAATCCACTTGCTTTTCCTTGGTGGGAAAGTTACTTATAACCGACGAATCTATAGTGACGTTCGGGATATTTGACTAGGACCCGGGCTCAGGTTTTGCTTGGGATTAAACCCGAAACATATACAATATTAGATTAACTATCGAGCCCGATTCCTGATACATTTCTATTACAACGTTAACTAATTGATTGACCGAGACTTAAATACATAATAAACGAACTTCATGTTCGACTCAATATTTTGAGGCTAACAACCTCCCGCGAAGTGAGTTCATTGACGACACTCCTTCATGAGATCAATGAGATTGCTTTCGTCGTTAAGCTCATGTGGTCTTGGTCTTTCTCTTTGTTCTTTGCTGTAAGCTTGTTCCTTCATGCTTTGCGATAGAATGCATTTTTAAGACTTGTGATATCATTTTTATTACGTGTTATCTTATGTTGATAGAATGCATCCCAAAAGGATGTCAACATCTGAAGCACCAGCCATGACTCAGGCTGTCATTAGGAAACTAGTTGCTGACAGTGTTACCACAGCTCTGGAAGCACAAGCCGCTAACATGGCAAATACTGATAATACCACCAGACCAAGAGAAGCTCCTGTGGCAAGCCAATTTAGCTACAAAGAATTCATGAGCTGCCAACCTATCAACTTCAAATGTACAAAAGGCGCTATTGGTCTCATCCGCTGGTTTGAAAGAACTGAATCGGTGTTTTCCCGTAGCAACTGTACCAAACAATGCAAGGTGAAGTTTGCTACTGGTACTTTAACTGAAGAAGCTCTATCTTGGTGGAATTCTTTTGCCCAACCTATTGGGATAGAAGAAGCTTACAAGATTACATGGGTTGAATTCAAGAAACTTTTGATAAAGAAATATTGTCCCCGAACTGAAGTCCAGAAGATGGAAGACGAATTTTACCATCTGACTATGAAGGGGAATGATCTCATAACATATGTGAGAAGATTCCAGGAATTGGCAACCTTGTGTCCCACTATGGTGCCAGATTCTGAGAAAATGATGGAAGTTTTCATCGGGGGATTACTTAAAAGTATTGAAGGAAATGTTAATGCCTCTAAACCTCAAACTCTAGAGGAAGCCATTAACATAACCCAGAGGCTAATGGATCAGGTAAACAAAGCCACTCGATGCAGTATCAGTGATCACAAACGAAGTTTTAAGACAGAAGAACTTTCCAACAAAAACAACTTACCGCAATGATAATAACAACAACCATCGTAACACCACACAAACGTTACAATAGTCACCAACACAACAGAACTGTAAGACAGGAAACCTTCAAGGCTTATGCTGCCACCCTAACTGAAAACAATGGATATACTGGAAGCCATCCTTTGTGTAAGAAATGCACTATGCATCACACAGGACCTTGCACTGTTAAGTGTAATACTTGTAACAAGGTGGGCATCTGCACTAAGGCCAAGACCGGGAAGGAATCTACTTACCTGTTGTCAGTTACTGCCATGCTATAGAGATATATGGGCATTAGCAAATCAGTGCCAAAAGACCACCATCAAACATTGCACAGGGAAGAGCTACATGCTGAGGGATTGAATGTCATTCAAAACATGTAGGATCCCGATTATCACTTCATAACATATAACGAATCGAAGAAGAAAATAGAGTGTAGGAAGATTTCTAGAGAGAGAAACAAGAGAAAGGTTAGAGAGAAAAGAGAAAAGAGAAAAATGAAATATTATAAATGAAATCTACTTGCTTTTCCTTGGTGGAAAAGTTACTTATATACCCCGACTCATTAAGTGACGTTCGGGGTATTTGACTAGGACCCGGGCTCGGGTTTTGCTTGCGATTAAACCCGAAACATATACAATATTAGATTAACTATCGAGCCCGATTCCTGATACATTTCTATTACAACGTTAACTAATTGATTGACCGAGACTTAAATACATAATGAACGAACTTCATGATCGACTCAATATTTTGAGGCTAACAAAACCCAAACGTAGTCACGGGTATGTTCCTTCTAAACCAACATCTGGCTAGAGTATTATTTGATTCTGGAGCCGATAAAAGCTTCGTATCCATATCTCTTGCCTCTAAGCTAAATATTCCACCCATTACAATAGATACCTTTTTACAATATCAAAATGGCTGACGGAAATTAGTAAGCACAAACACGTTATCAGGGTGCAATCCGACCTTGTTAATCCAACCTTTCAAAATTGGATCTTATGCCGATTAAAAACTCGGTGTTTCGACATCGTTCATTGTATGGAATGGTTATCCAAGTTTCATGCTAGGATCATCATTTGTTTGTTTGTCTCCTTGATGTAGCATTAATGGAGAAAATTGGCGGTGTAAACATGAATCATTCGAGGTGACCTAATAAACCACCCCCGACTAAGATCTCATTCAAGTACCTGTATAAAACTAAACAGATCTAAGCCCGCTATCACTAGATACACGGGGCATGAGATCAAGTTTGTTACACTTATTCTAGCCCATATAATGGAAAAAGAAGTAGTGACGAGAAACGACTGCTGTAGACTCTCTCCCACGGTAGTCTACCCTATAGCCTCGTTCCACCAATCCCCCTCCCCCTAGCTCAGAGTCCTATTCTCGGAAGTTTTTCCTAAAGATCTACCTGGCCTTCCTCCCGTTTGTCAAGTAGAATTTCAAATCGATCTAATTCCAGGACGCGACACCAGTAGCCCGATGCACTTTCTTATAGATTATCTCCTTCGGACAAAAAAAAATGGGGAGGAAAACTATATTCTAACAAACTTTAAGAGTGGTAGACCGAGGTTTTATTCAAACAAGTACTCACCTGCGAGAGCCTCCTGTCTTATTTGATAACAGAAAGAAGATCTTTCAGAATGTGTATTGATTTCCGGGAAGTTGAATAAACTACCATAAAGAATCGTTACCCATTACCCGAGATTGATGACATAATGACCCAATTTCAAGGTCTCGAGTGTTTACTCAAGATCGGACTTGAGATCAGGTTATCATCAACTGAGAGTCAGGATGAAGAGATGGGTGCCTCCCACGAAGCGCTTGTTTGGTCACTTTTAGCAGCCTTACAGGTTTATATTTTTTATATTTTTCATTTTTTTAATCATGTTTCATATATATATATATATATATCTATATTCATTATATATATATATATATATATATATTCTATATAATATATATATATATATATATATAATATTTTATTTTTTTATTTTTTTATTTTTTAGTTTAATATTGAGAGACTTTCTTTTGAAAATTTAAGTATAACTTTGAACTAAGACTAAAATTTTTGCTATTAACTCATAAAATGTTGATTTAAGTTTAATCTCCCAAAGAATAGCACTTTATATTATCCCGGTTAGAGCTTATGGAGAAAGCCACAATAATTACAACAGAGTCTTAAGATTCAATAATCCTTGTTTAGAATCCAACTCATAATGAACTCTATCATTTTTCGTTCTATAGCGAAATTTTCGAGAAACGCTTAGCACTAAAAAGTTAAGGAGCAAGCTAGAGCTCAACACGGCTCGATCGAGTCAAAATTTTATTCTTATTCGCTACCCAAGTAAGGAAGTCAAATTGTGACAAAACACTTATTTTATTTTGAAATTTTTTAAATTTTTCATCGTTTTTTTTTGAATATTTTGGTGGTAAAAATGAGATTACGTGGAAAACAACGATGGCAGGCACAATCAAAATGATAGATCCCCCATAATCGAAATTAAACATTGTTCAAATGGGGGGGTTTTTTTTTTTTTTTAAAAAAAGGGGGGGAAGGGTCTCTACGTAAATCTAAGGCCGTTTATGAATTATGCCAAAAGATAAACGTTAGTCGATTAGATTAGGATATTGGATTCCCAAATGAAGCTGAGATTGAAGATCTTTATGATAGAGGACAAAGCACAAGCAGAGAGGCTTCAAAAATCCGGAAACAATCCTGGCTACAAGTCAAAAATAAACACACAAGCAAACAAGAATGGTAAGAGGCAAGCCTCCCTCACAAAAAAACACTTATCATTATACCTAATTATAACTAGGATAAGCATGGGGTGCCTCCCACGAAGCGCTTGTTTAGGGTCACTAAGCTTGACCCAATCCCCGAATTCATTTGTCCTTGGGGAAGGTTTAGAGATCTGGGACAACCAATTTTGGTACGTCTCCTCCAAAGTAGTGCTTAATTCGATGATTGTTCACCTTGAAATTTGGCCCGGAGTTTTGGGATAACTCAACGGTGCCATATGGAAAGACTTGGGTAATGGTGAACGGTCCGAACCAATGGGATTTCAACTTGCCCGAGAACATCTTCAATCGAGAGTTAAAAAGGAGGACTTGATCACCGACGTTGAAAATGCGGTTTTTGATCTTTGAGTCATGGATTCTCTTCGTTTTCTCTTTATAGATCAAAGAGTTCTCATATGCATGATTACGAAGTTCATTTAGTTCATTGAGTTAAACTTTACGGTGATCACCTGCGGTCTCAAGGTCAAAGTTTGCATGCTTCAAGGCCAGTAGGCTTTGTTCTCGAGCTCGATCGGTAGATGACATGCCTTTCCGTACATGAGCTTGTATGGGGTACACCTGATGGGTGTTTTGTAAGCTGTATGGAAGGCCCAAAGTGCGTCATCTAATTTATCCGACCAAGAGGCACAATTCTCGCCTACGATCCTTTCAAGAATTCGTTTCAAGCCACGATTGGATACCTCAACTTACCTACTTGTTTGTGGGTGATACGCGGTGGAGAGATGGTGAGTGACTCCATATTTAAGCATGACCTTTGCAAACTGGTCATTGCAAAAATGGGTTTCGCGATCACTTATGATAGCACGAGGGGCACCGAATCGGGCGAAGAGAGATTTAAGAAATTTGAAAACAACTCGGGCGTCGTTGGTGGGGAGCGTTTTCGCTTCAACCCATTTTGACAAATAGTCGACAGCCACGAGTATGTATTTGTTCCCTCGTGAAGACGGGAATGGCCCCATGAAATCGATGCCCTACTCGTCAAAGATTTCGCAAACTTGGATGGAATTTTGAGGCATTTTTTCACGTTGCGAAATTTTTCCTTGACGCTGACAAGTGTCACATCGGGTGAGCAAGTCATGGGCATCTCGGTAAATCGTGGGCCAATAAAATCCTGAGTCAAAAACGTTTTTGGTGGTGTAGTTGGCACCGTAATGTCCCCCGGTGAGTCCACTATGGCAAGCTTCGAGGATATCGAGAGCTTCTTTGTCGTGCACACACCGCCAGATCACTTGATCCGCACATATTTTGAACAAATAGGGGTCGTCCCAAAAGTAGTGTTTAACATCCTTGAAAAACTTGTTCTTTTGTTAGGACGACATCCCTTTAACAATGAAATTCCCCGCGTGGTAATTTGCATAATCGGCAAACCACGGGGTACTTGAGTCACCACGAAAAGTCACCATATTAAGTGTCCGGGAGGGAAACTTTTCATTTACCTCCTTTGGGGACGAGCGTATTTTAATTAAGTGATTTTTCTAATCGGGAAAGATGATCGGCCGCAAGATTCTCGGCTCCTTTTGTGTCAATTACTTTGAATGTGAACTCTTGAAGGAGGAGAACCCACCGGAGCAATCTCGCCTTGGAATCTTTTTTAGCAAAGAGATATTTTAGGGCGGAGTGATCCGTATACACTATGCTTTTGTTCAAGATGAGGTAAGATCGGGAAGTATTTTTTTCGAAGTCATACACACGGCTAACATTTCTTCCTCTGTCGTGGTGTAATGCGATTCCGCCTCGTTCATTGTTTTACTAGCATAGTGTATAGGCCTAAAGTGTTTTTCATGACGTTGCCCCAAGACTGCACCTATGGCAAAGTCGCTTGCATCGCACATAAGCTCAAAGGGTAAGTCCCAGTCGGGGGCAATCAAGATTGGAGCTTCGGTAAGTTTTTTCTTTAACGTTTCAAAAGCTTGAATACATTCATTTGAGAAGATGAACGGAGTATTCTTCTCAAGAATATGAGTCATCAGTCGGGAAATTTTGGAAAAATCCTTAATGAAAAAAAAATATTTCCTCAGTAGATAACGCACTGACCCAAGACAAACTCCGAACACCCTTTACGGTGGTGGGATGAGGTAACTTAGCAATCACATTGACTTTGGCTTTATCAACCTCAATCCCATTTTTGGAAATTTTATGGCCAAGGACAATGCCTTCCTTTACCATAAAATGACTTTTTTTCCTAATTTAGACAAAGATTGGTGTCTTCACACCTTTGAAGCATCTTATCTACACGAGAGAGGCAATTTCCGAATGAATTCCCAAAGACCGAAAAGTCGTCCATGAAGACTTCTATCATTTTTTCGATCATATCATGAAAGATAGCCATCATACACCTTTGGAACGTGCCCGATGCATTGCATAAGCCGAAAGGCATGCGATGGTAGGCGAACGTTCCATAAGGACACGTGAATGTTGTCTTTTCTGGATCATGCGGGTCGATAGGAATTTGAAAGTAACCCGAGAAACCATCGAGAAAACAATAGTATTCGTTTCCCACTAATCTCTCAAGCATTTGATCCATAAACGGTAGTGGAAAGTGGTCTTTACGGGTGGCTTCATTCAACTTTCAGTAGTCAATGCATACACGCCAACCCGTAACCAATCAAGTAGGAATTAACTCGTTTTTATCATTTTCAACAACCGTAAAGCCACCCTTTTTCGATACGCAATGTACGGGGCTTACCCAAGGACTATCCGAGATTGGGTAAATTAATCTGGTGTCAAGAAATTTTTCAATCTCCTTTTTGATGACATCGTGGATTTTTGGATTCACCCGTCTTTGGTGTTGAATCGCCGGTTTGTAGTCCTCTTCCATAAGAATCTTGTGAGTACAAAATTCCGGGTTAATACCCTTGATGTCGGAGAGTTTCCAAGCAATGGCTCGCTTGTGTGACTTCAAAACCTTTATAAGAGCGGCTTTTTCCTCGACACTCAAGTCTTTTGCAATTATGATGGGCAACTTGTTGTCACCTTCCAAAAATGCGTATTCAAGATGAGGAGGTAAGTCCTTGAGTTCAACTTCGGGAGGTTCATCAATTGAAGATTTATCAGTTTTAGCTTCACAGACTTTTAGTTCTTTTCGAATTTCTGGCAAATAATTTCCTTGAGTGGGAGGGGGTGGTGATGGATCATCATTGAGGAATGAATCAAGAAGAAGAATATCCCCCTCCGGGTCATAGTAAGAGTCATCAACTTTCAATGAAGTTGGATCATCGTCAAGAGCTAGGAAAGCATCGACTTCCTCAAGAATAAAGTCAC
>BQNB010036570.1:20206-50028 GCA_026074375.1 Tanacetum coccineum | reverse complement strand
AAGATTCCGCATTAGCACATAGTATTCATAGTCATTATCTCTCTTATAGTTGATTTGGATTTATTCAAGTTAGCTATTGTCTTATAAAAGGCTAATCAGATCCAAGACTTTGGACCTACACATGACACGTATTCCTTTTCTTGTTCTTCCATCTTTCTTTCTTTTTTTCATCTCTACAGGAACAATGTTACGAGAACGATTAGAGATGGTCAATCTTCCAAAAACGAGATGATAGGACCCTTTGAGCAGGCAAGACTCCAAGAAATATAAGAGAGAAACTAAAGCCTTTCAATTTAATTTTCCTTTTTTCATTATGAACATACAACTACATATTTATAGAAAACTAAACATGTACTAGCAGTTATCCTATTTTCTATGAACATTAGGTAAACATGGAAATGTACAACTAAAATCATGCATGCATACACATGCATGGAAATGACTTATACAATATTAAACGTGGATGCTTTGAGATAATATAGATAGCGGTTAATCTCATATCAATACTCCCATCTTGAAAAATGGCCTTGTCCTCACGGCCGAGGTTACAATAATCGTTAATAAATACCTCTACAGATGGTCTCTTTTAACGGGACCAGGTTCATGCCCTGATCGAAAACCAAGGCTCATGGTTTTATACCTCCGCTCACGTGGCTCCCAAGGTGGTTCATCTTTATATTGGATAAAAACAAGCTTGCGTGGATGACAATGGTAACCGGGTTGACATGTCTTCGCGTATTGAAATCCAAAGAGTGATGAATAGTGAGGGAAAAAACCAACTTGTTTAGCTTCTAACTTGTCTCTAATGTAAAAAAGTCATAGGTTTGATGAAGGGTGGTTAAATGGTAGGTGGACATATCACGCTAGATTATAGGCGGGAATGGGGGAGGAGTGTAGGTGGTAACCTTGATGTCGGTCTTGGTGATGGGTGTAGTAACATTGATGATGGTACTATTACTTTGGGTGACAACGTCTTTCGAGATGATTTCAGGTCTCATGGTATAGGAAGTGGACTCCAATAAACATTTAGCCACGATATCGACTAAGTTAGTTGAAGCTTCTTTAAGGGGTGGAGGTTTATACGTTAGAGGCATGGCATGTGAATTTGGAGTTGGGGAAATACTAAGCCATGGTGTTTTCGGGTTTACGGGTATTGGTAATGAGAGGGGATAACCGTGCGTTTTGGATTGCAAGGTTTTTAATGGCAACGTTCAGTTTGAATTGTATTGCGGCTAGATTTTCATTGTTTACGATCATGGTAGTGACAAGTTTCGAGAGATTTTCGGCCATGGAAACCAAGGATTCCAAGAGGGAAGGCGGGTATCGTTTCGGAGGCATCGAGTAAGTCAATGAAAGCACCATTGTTATGAGACCGATTAAAGATGGTCTATCTCCCAAGAACTAGATGAAAAAATAGGATAAAGGCCCTTTAAGGGGGTAAGACTCCAAAAAATATAAGAAAGAAACTAAAGACTTGCAATTTTCTTTTCCTCCTTTTATTCGGACCATACAACTACATATTTATAGGAAACTAAACACGTACTAGCAGTTTTCCAATTTTCTAGGAACATTAAGTAAACATGGAAATGTGAAACTGAAATCCTGCATGCATACTCATGCATAGAAATCATTATACGTGGATGCTTTGAGATAATAGAGATAGTAGTTAATCTCCTTAGGACTTGGTCTTAAAATTCAAATGAAATTTGGACCCCAAATCATATTAAACAACCAGTTCTGTCATTTATATTCATTTCTTACATAATCATTAGTTGATAAAAAATTGATTTTTATCATATTTTTTACCAAAATTGAATTGGGTTGGGTTCATTTGTTTCATTCGTTCTTTACAATCTTTTTTTGACAAAAATAAGGTTAAATTGAATTGGGTATTCATCAATCGTATAAAAATATCAGATCTTGATTATCTAAATTTACATAATGATCTATTAGATGTCAACTGGATCTTTATCATTGTCACACCCCCAAAATATCATTGCGGAAGGTAACCAGGGGCATGACGTTCATAGCACAAAGTCACGAGTTATATCGAACGACCTCTATATGAGTCATTTGAAAAATACACGTTCGATTGAATAAATGAGGTTTAATAAAGACATGTTTTGATACAACACAATTAAAAGGAGATTTAAGTTTACATAGTAATGCATAAAATCTTCATGATGAGGTGACTGCAAAAGACTCGGGTGAAATGCTCCAAGTCAATCCAAGATAATGCAATTTATGACCTGAGAATACATGCTAAAGTGTTAACATAAAGTTGATGAGTTCATAGGTTTAAGTAAAATATCAGTATGGACCATAAAATTTCTGTGTATGACCATTATAACAAATACAATCTCACGTGAAAAGTATTACTATTGCACTAAGCTCGTGGCACTTAAGCCTTAACGTTTACGTGTTTACATGTTGTTGCCCCTCTAGGTGTCTATCCCAAGAATACCCGAAGTTCCCCAGATGAAATGCGTCCGTTTGATATGGTAGTGCGTTGTTTCCTACCCGGGCGTGGGTTGTCAACCCTAATATATCTACTTAAAACATTCGTGCTTACACAAAGTAATTAACAGTTCATGATAGTGGTGGGGCTAGTATGGGATAATGGGTACTTAAGCAATCAATAAAATTTTAAATTACTTATATTCATAAGTAAAACAAGCAATGTATTCTCACCCCAAAATTATTTCAAAACAAGTATAAACCATGTAAAAGTGGGGCTATGAAACTCACCTCAAGCAAATAGGTGATAAGGTAGTAGTTCGAGTACAAACGAATCAAAGTATCCTAACCGCGACCTAATTTAATAATAAGGCGCTTTAGGTTTACAATATGAAGTGAACTATATGCATATGAGTTTTATAAACTTTTTATCACCCTTATATACTTGTGTCTAAAGTTTTTCAAGTTCTAAATGTGATTTAAAACAAGTTTCCCAAGTGTTTATAAATAGAAAGACCCAAAACAGTTTCTGAAATATAGTGTTCACCCGACTTCACGGGGCCGTAACTCATTCATTTTCTAATGAAATTAATTCATTCAAAAGCCTAGGTTGTAGTATTTTGAGTTGTCTTTCCAAAAATGTAAATCTTGCATTCATGTTCAAGGTTTAAGGTTTCCAAAAGTGTTAAACATTACACGAATGTCAAAGCTGTAAATTTCCAGTTTGTTTTACTCAACTTGCTTTAGTCATAACTCATTTAATACTTAACCTTTTTGATTAATTCAAGTTGCTGAGTTTAGATCTAGGTCTTAGCTACAAAAAGTAAAACTACAATTGTTTCTAGTTCAAAGCATAGAGTGCTCAAAAATACCCATCTTATTTAGTGTGTAAAACTAGACAGTTTGTTTTGTATAAAATGTTTAAAATACTAATAAATTTCTTAAATTCATAAAATTGGTAATAAAACTCCGTAAGACATAATACTAAGGTGTGGTGCCAAGAAATGGGTCATGAGTGTTCTTTAAAGTTATGAAAACATGCACACTAGTCAACATAAAAAATCTACCAGAATTAGGGTTTTCAACAAGTTTTAAATCAAGTTTAAACAACAAGCATATAGTGGTTATATGAAATCCAGCATGAAATGTTTATAATGAATGAAAATATATATAACGAGATGCTTACAATGATTTGGGGTGATTTAGAGATTAAAGAGTGCATAAACTAACCCAAGAATGCTTAGAAAACCTTAGTTTCCAACTCCAAAACCCTAATTCCTTTAGCAACCCTTATAAATCCTCAACCAATACTTAAACCTAGCTTGAATAATTAAGAGAGAGAGCTGAGATTTAGTGTGTGTAAATATGTTTAAGTGTGTGAAGAAGAATGGTTAGTTGGTGCCTTATATAGTGTAAGTTATGGAATGATCAAAAGTGGCTTTGGTTGCAAATAGTGTCTAGTATCCTATAATTGGTGTTTGAGTATGCACAAGGCTTGAGGAGGAGACGTAGGCCAGACAAGGAGAGTAAAAGAGGTGGGGAGGCTCAAGGTGAGGTGATATAGCTTGTGTTGGAGTATTAGTTTGTGTTAAGCATGGTTTAGGGTAGGTCGAGGTTACACGGTAGAAAGAACATGTTGGGGCTTCCTCTTTGGGAGAAGGATGATTTTTGGTGACTAAAGAGGGAGGAAATGGTTTTTGAAAGTATATAATACTTGTGTTAATATTACCTCAGTGCGGTGAGAGTATTGGGTAAGTTGTGCATGCATGCATGTATATAATGTAAGTTTAAATGACATACGTAAAATTTGTAAAATCAAATGCAAATGACTTGTAAAATATGCTCATAAGAATAATAAAGTACCAGTTACATGTAGACTAAATTTATTCTAGAGACGGAGTGCGTTCAAAGTTGTTTCTCGTTGTACGCGGGATAACCTAATGGTTATATGTAAAGTCAAGTTTTCACGTGTTCAATGTAAAACGTTCAAGTTTATAATTAAATGTTTCACCCAAATTGTCAATTGTCACAGTCTCCCCTTGTTAAGAAAATTTTGTCCCAAAATTTTTATTTGTGTTATCCAATGATGAGGTGTTTGAGAAAAATGTGGGTAACGGATGGTTTTAAAAGAAGAATCCAAGGTTCGCCATCAGCTAATTTAATAAAGTGCTTAGTGCCTAAGGCAGTTGGGGAGATATCACTTAGAGGGATAAAAGTAATGGATACAAAACTTCTATTGGTTAGGTTCAAGGTACTTCCAATGATTATATCTCTAGCCTTAACTTCATGACCATTAGCAAATTCGATAGTGTAGGCATCTCCTAATTTTCTTGATTCTAACCCAATTAAAAAGGATAAGTTTATCAATCTCCTAGTAGTTATTTTTGTTTTACTAGCAATCTCCAAGGTCCTGGTCATACGACGGAACAACTAATTTGACCACACTACTAGGTAGGTTATTCCTAGCGTGACTAATGATGTAATCCGGCTCATTAGCCGAGAATGTGGTGTAGGACGATGATGACTATGATAAAATTATACTTAGTTACTATGTGCAGTAATTTGAATGTCTATGATATGCAATGCTTATGCATACTCACACAAAATGTTTGCTTTTTGACAATTTACGTATAAAATCGATTTAAACATAACTCTAATATAACGACTTCCAATATAGCATAAATATTTCCTAAGTTGAACATAAGTGATCAGGCTAGTTTCAACCAAGGTCTAACGATGCAATACTTGGCTTAGTTACACTAGTAATATGTTCGATGCTTTTAAAAGTTGTTTTCATGTTTCAGCTATAATCTAGGCCTACCAATGCAACCTAGTACTCTATAACCAGGGCTCTGATATCAATATGTCACACCCCCAATATATCACATCGGAATGTAACCGAGGGCATGACGTTCATAGCACAAAGTCACGAGTTATATCTAACGACCTTTATATGAGTCGTTTAAAAAATACACGTTCGATTGAATAAATGAGGTTTAATAAAGACATGTTTTGATACAACACAAATAAAAGGAGTTTTAAGTTTACATCGAACGTTATATTAAAGCATAAAATCTTCATGACGAGGTGACCGAAAAAGGCTTAAGTAAAATGCTCTAAGTCAATCCAAGATAATGCAATTTAGGACATGAGAATACATGCTAAGCATCAATATAAAGTTGATGAGTTCACAGGTTTAAGTAAAAGTTCAGTGTGGACCATAAGATTTCCGTATATGACCATTATAACAAATACAATATCACATGAAAAGTATTACTATTACAATAAGCTCATGACACCAAAGCCTTAACATTTACGTGTTTACATGTTGTTGCCCCTGTAGGTGTCTTTTATGTGTTTATATGTTGTTTCCACAATTACATTAGTACTAGCATTATATCTTTATTGCTTTTATTAGGATTTTAGTTTATGATTACATTAGGTTGTGTATTATTTACCGTCGATTTTACGCTGGGTATAGTTATTTTTGTCTTTGATTTTCAGGTTATATTAGATAAGGAGAGTCTGGAAGTTCTTTGGATTTTCACTTGGACGATTCTTGGATGAAGATTTATCCGGATCATCTTGTTTTTTCTTCGATCATTGGGCAAACCAGGGGAGTATTAGTTTCTCTCGTCTTTTATTTATTTTCCCTTTATTTGTTTTTTGGGTACTTTTAGAACATTTGGGACAATGTGCAAGTTAAGTGTGCGGGGGTAATAAAAGCCTTAGAAACTATTCTTTCATTTGCATTTGCTTTGTCTTTAAAATGATGTGTAATATACTGAAACATAGTTATATGACTAGCACAAAAACCCTACCACTCAAAAATTTCACCCCCAAAATGTGAGGTTCGCCCCTAGATCTTTAGGAATAAAAGAATGCTTATAAGAGTGTACCGGTAGTATATTAGATTATAGAAACTGCTTTAGTGATGCATCCTGAGACTGGTAGTGAGATCACATTCGTGTGATTAGGATCTGCTAAGTGATAAAAGGCATTAGGATAACCCTTGTTTTTAGCCTGCGTTTGTTATGGTTATGATGGTCTCCTTGGTCATATAACTACCCCCACACCCTTGCTTAGCACTCATTTTTAGTGCAAGATACCCCTAGTACACCCCTCTGAGCCTATCATTTTTGCGGTTCTCGTAATTTTCTGTTGTATTTCGAATTATTAATAAAGAGCATTGTTTACACCCTACTAAAATGTTACACCCAAATCGCCTTAGCCCCCCGTGTATGTACTCATTTTTAGTACATTATTGTTATCACAATTGTTTAACCCTAGTTAATTGTTTGCTTGATTACATGGTTGCTAAGTCGAGTCATTTGTAGTGTACACAGTTTTGAGACGATTGGGAATCATGGTAGTTTTTATTTTCTGGAGAAATGGGGAAGAAAGTCAAAGTTATTACCCCTATACGTGCTTAATATACTCCATGTTTATTGGTCCTTCTAATTCTTGTCATTAGTTAGTTTATTATTGAGTAATTAAAAACTCATACGTAGGGATGTCAATATAAATCCCGAGTCATGTATATTATTTATTTTCATCAGATGGCAGGGTAAAAGTGTATATAAAAAAAGAAAAAAATAGAAAAAATGAAAAAAGTAAAAAAATATGATAGAATATACAAACTGCCATCATGCTTATGTTTATGTCAAGAAAGAGTCAAGAAAAGAAAATAAAGAGTTTGATGTAGAGTTGTGTGTGATTAGTAGAATTTTGTCGAGTCTTAGCTTAGCAGCGCCTTTTTACATGTAATCTTGTGAATGATTAGCTTGCCACCAGTAAAAATATCCCCCATAATCCTTACCGTGTTTCCTTTACCCTACTCCTAATGTTACAACCCTTTAAAGACCTCTTTGATATGTAAATAACCCATTTTGTATAATTATTGCAAAGAATTGTTACTTAATCGTTTGTATTTGAGAATTGCAGTAATTACAGAGTACTTAGTGAAGATTAGCAAAAAGGCACGCATTCTGGAGCTTAAACAAAGACATTTGATGAATATTGTTCTAACATCCAATACGCCGTATCCATCAAGGAAGATACGGCGTATCTGTGCCTGCACTTCACCAAAGACCACAAGGGAACAAGGATCAATACGCCATATCCAAAGAAGATCTATACACCGTATTCAAGTTATAGTAATAAAATATTCTAGAAGATATCGAACGTGGTCCCTACTCCAAGAAACCCCTGATACTCCATATTGACCTTAGTCAATACGCTGTATCGACCAAATTCTAGACATTATAAATAGAAAACCTAAAAACTAGTTTTCAATGTGCTAAATCATATTTTCGATACCTAAACCATAAAAGTCAATTTTCAGAAGAGAAGAAGAGCAGAAGAGGTCGAGCATAGCAATTAATTCCATAGGAAACAACTTGTAATCTCCTATACTCTTGTAATCGTTCAGTTTTTGGTATCATTCGTTAACTCGGTTAGTTTACCTGGCTAAATTATTACTCTTGTATTGATTATGACATTTGAAGGCTGATACCTTTGGGTATTAGCCATTATTATGAAGATTTGAATGTTTGGTTTTGTTTATCTCGATTGCTTAATTTATCGTTGATTGCTTGTTTATGTTTATCAGTTTATACTTGTTTACGTGCTTTTGTATGCGACCTATCATTCAACTGGATCTAGTGAACGGACCAAGTAATCTAGATGCCGGGATGGCTCTCGATATAGTGATTTATACATCTAGAACAATAAGATCATGAATAATAACCTATCTTTGCCCTTAGATTGCGAGCTTAGTTGGACCGGCAGGTGACCCTTGGGATCAACGAGTACTTTCTCAATTGATTGGTAAAGACTTGGTTAGTGGACTACTAGTGTATGAATTGCCTTTAAGCAGTATGTAGGTAAAGTTTCTATGAGCTAGGGTTTAACAAGATCACCATTGCTTTAATCCCTAAGATAGATTATAAGGATGCTTTATGCGGATACGTTTAATTGTGACAAAATTCTTCGTATCTAGGTCTTAGGAAGAAGTACCGCCTAAGTCTTAAGAATGATATGCCGCCTCGAGATAAGTAATCATTGCACTAAATAAACAAAACAACGTTCTAATTGGATTAATAATGGTTAATATAGTTTTCTTATATTTGGATAGACCGCTCTTTCATCTTCTGTTAATTTGCTTGCATGTGTTATAGTGTCTTAAGTTGATTTTAGTCACCACAAAACCCGTGCCAGTCTCTCAGGCTGAAAACCCCCTTATCCATTAGATTTAGGATTAACATAGGTTTAGCATAGGTTTAACATATAATAGAATTAACTTAGTTTAGATAACCAAAATATTAATAAATTAAAAGATTGTTTCTCGCTCTTAATGATCGACACCCTACTTACCATGAAACTCCCATCTGACCGGGTACACTGCCCATTAAAGTGTTGTTTTTGGTAAAGTCGGCAAAATATAAATTTAAAACTTGAAACATAAATTACAACCACACAATGACACATCAGTCACCCAACAACATTACGGCGTAACCACACGCAAGGTTTACATCGTAACATTATTATTATAGAAGGCTGAGTCATCCTAGTCAGCATTACGGCGTAATGTGTACACTTGATTACGGCGTAACATCCTTTAAGCCTGCAAGATGGAAAGTACGCGTCAGTAGTTTACGGCGTAAACCCCCAAAAGGTTACGCCGTAAACTATTTGAAATCTATAAATAGAGGCTTCATTCAGACAATTCGATATCAACCATTCGACCACAGATCTAAGGGGTGATCAAGGCCTCCATAGCTCGAAGAATTCCACCAGAAGTCCAACAGAGATCACACTTAACTTACTTTTGTACTTAATCGTTCATAAACAACTTTTGTAAGAATTATGAGTTTTCCATCCATGATTATCTTTATTAATTATTGCTTTGTTGTTGCTATTAGCGGCTAAGCACTTCAAGTGCTAGCCTAGTCATGAATCTACCATCGTTATAATGTTTGTTTCATGTTAGATCATGGTTTCGTTGGATATCCTTTAACTATCGTGTAACCCTGGGTTTTAGTAGTATTGCGGGTGGTTTAGATCATGTTAATCATGTTATTAGATTACCACTTGAACACAGGATTAGCAGGGCACTAGGGAAGGTTGATCATCCTAACCCTAGTATAGGAACTAACCAGGTTACCGCCTCTTTCACTTAATATACTTAAAAAGCACAAAAACTCTTTCAGAGAGGGTTAATAATCTGTATAGGTTATTAGACTAGTTCTTGGGATAGTTGGGATTAATCACTATGACCTGGTTGCCCTACCTTCGTGACTTTCAGGGGATTCGGGATCGCAATAATTATAGGGCGGACTAAAGATATCTATTCAGGTCTTTCGACTTTAGAAACCACTAATGAAACCATGGTGTAACATTGCACAGGAAAACATAGTTATAACGGTAGTAATGAAATGGCTAGGCTAGCACGCTTTTCTCCCTGATTACTTCTATATCTTTTACTTTTCACATTTTTACTTTCCTGTTATTTTCAAAATCAATCTCAAACCATTTTCAAAACGTGACAATTCAAATTAAAACTAATTGACACTTAGCTCTTGGGACGACCTTGAATTTACCATCTCTACACTACTCATGATCGGGTTCTCTACCCGTTAGTGCGTTTGTCAGGTGAATCGAGTTTTATAAATTTAAAACTTGAACAAAATATATTTTTTAAAATAAAATACGCATCAAGTTTTTGGTGCCGCTGTCGGGGAGCTAAAAATTAGTATTAATTTGATTTCTTGTAATTATTTACATCTCTCTCCGTAACTTCTAAATTCTGCAGGAACTATGGTAGGAGTAGACATCAATACTCTCACCATGGAACAATATTTAGCATTGTTACGAGAAAACCAGGCACCGGGCGTGGTTAAACCAGAATTCAGAGGCAATGTTAACTTTGAGATCAAGAGTCAATTCATGCGAGAATTGAGGGAAGACACCTTCTCCAGGAATAAAAATGAGGATGCCGATGATCATGTTGATCGAGTCCTCAGCATTGCTTGTTCAATATTCCCAGAGTATCACAAGACGCAGTACTACTACGTGTGTTCCTGTTCACTCTTACTGGATTCGCTAAAAGATGGGTGGATAGACTCACTTCAGGAGTTGTCAATACTTGGGACCTCCTTAAAAAGCCTTTATCCAAAGGTATTGTCCACTATCCAAGACTGCTAAACAGCTTGAAGACATCCACAACTTCAATCAAGAAAGCGACGAATCATTATACCAAGCTTGGGAACGGTATAATGATTTGCTGTATAAGTGCCAAACCCACAACATAAACATCCATCAAAAGGTAAACATCTTTTATAAAGGTTTGAACACTATGAACCGTCAATTGCTTGATTCGCAGGGACCAAATCCTGGGATGACACCAACTCAAGCTCTGACGGCAATACAAACTATGGCTGACCACTCTTAAAAGTGGCACGATGGGACATCATGCAGGATCATAAGCAGCAATAGTGATACTGATGGACTTACTGCAGTCATAAGTAAACTGGATAACTTGGGACGTGATATGAAGAAACTAAAAGAAAATGTTCATGCAATCTAAGTTGGATGTCAAATCTGTGAAGGACCTCACCTTGACAAAGAATGTCCTCTCAACAAGGAGGTCAAACAGGTGGATGAGGTCAAGTATGGTGAATTTAGGCGCCCCGCTCCATTCAACGAAAATAGTGGAGCCAAGTTTCGTATAGGTCCACCAGGATACTACTAGGGATGGCAATGGGTCGGGGAATTTCGGGGATCGTATTTACCATCCCCATCCCCGTTTCTCAGCCTCATCCCCATCCCCGTCCCCATCCCCATCGGGGAATCTATTTGCATCCCCATCCCCGTCCCCAATGGGGATCGGGGATCCCCACGGGGATTCGGGAATTTTTTGCACTAATAAATTGAGCATAAAAATTACACAACTAAACGAAAATATAAATAATTGACCTACATAATGTCTTAGAACGCATACGTTGTAAATAGTTTGATTAATTAAAATGTCATTCGACTTTAAAGCATCGTAAATACTAAAATATCACATATACTATATAAATAAAATGGATCTTATGTGTGTATTCGGAAAAAATATTAGTTGAATAATATATAGTTAGTACTTAACATTTTAAAAGTAGTCGATTCATTAAATATGGCATATACATACAAATATACTTCAAGTATAATATTTGTCAATACTTACTAACTTATACATATACATGTACATGTAGTATTAATATACAAATAATTTATATATATATTTGTACATTAAAAAGTTCGGGGTCGGGTACGGGGCCGGGGATTTATGTTATCCCCATCCCCGCCCCATCCCCGGTTTCATAATTCGGGGATTCCCCGTCCCCATCCCCATCCCCGGTCAACTCGGGGATTCCCCAGTCAATTCGGGTTTGGGGATCGGGTCCCCATCGGGTACGGGTTTTATTGCCATCCCTACTTATTCCCCATCGCCCCAAACCCCTCCCCGGTCACTCAGGGAATGCCCCAAGTCAATTTCGGGTTTAGGGATCGGGTCCCCATCGGGTACGGGTTTTATTGTCATCCCTAGATACTACACTCGTACAGATAATCAAACACCAAACTTGGTCGAAACAATTAATAAGTATATGGATGGAGCTGCCGAAAGACAAGCAGAACAAGATGAATGGCTGAAAACATTTTGTCAAAACACCGAGAAAAGCCGAATTAATCACAATAAAATCATCCAAAAACTCGAATATCAGGTAAAAACCTTAGCCGCTGAAGTAGAAACAAAGGTATCAAAACTCGAAGAATGTAAAACGATCTTTGCTAATGATGGGACACCCTTGTACACACCATTTTATTACTCTCCCGAAGAACTCGAGTATTTTCTACTAATTATGGGTTTTCGAACGACGAGAAATCTGAAAGCACTGAATTAAAAACTTCCAAGGTTATTCCTGAACAAATGATAAACCGCTATGTCGATCCTTACGTACCACCAATTCCTTTTCCTAATTGATTAAAACAACATGCCGAGGAATCGCTAGTTCATAAGACCATGGAGAGCTTAAAGAAAATTAGGATAAATCGGCCCTTTCTCAAGGAAATCAGGCAAATAGATAATTATCCTAAATACATGAAAGACCTAGTGGCCAATAAGCAATTAACTAAGGAGGATGATGAAGTTAGTATGAATCCTAGATGCTCAACTCTTCTACAAAATCAACTACCTCCAAAAGAAAATGATCCATGAAGTTTTATTCTTCCTTGCTCTATCGGAAGGTTAGATTTTAACAATGTTTTGGCTGACCTAGGAGCTAGCATTAGCATTATGCCTTTTTCCATGTTTAAACACTTATGAATAGAAAAGCTCGAACCAATCAATATGGTTATAGAAATGGCAGATAACACTAAATGCATCCCAAAAGGGATTGTCAAAAATCTGCTCATAAAAATTGATAAATTTATTCTCCCAATTGATTTCATCATACTTGACATAATTGAGGACTTTAGGATGCCCGTCATTTTAGAAAGACCTCTTCTCGCCACTACCCATGCTAAAGTAGACGTATTTAGAACAGGTGTATCTTGATCGCCTAAGAAACAAATGGGGAACTTAGGTCAAACTTAACCTCTACTAAGAAAAAATTACATTGGTGTACACCTATTTCTCGCAAGAAAGAAGGAGTACAAGAAATATGGGCATCCTGCAGCCCCTTTGAGGAAAAATGTAACTATAACTCATGCGAAATTAACCATCTTTTATCTATTGACCCTGATGTGTTCACTTATGATATAGAGGTTCAAGAATCGTATGAGGAAATTGTTTACAGGTGTAGCTTGATTGCCCAAGAAACAAATGGGTACTTAGGTCGCAAAATACTTGAACCTCTATAAGCAAAAAATTACATTGGTTGGGGTGTACCCTATATCTCGGCAAGAAGAAGGGAGTATAAAGGAAATTGTGAATCCTGCAGCCCTTTGAGGAAAAATGTGACGGGGGTAGCTTATGCCATAATGAAATAAAATGTTATTGGGAAAGTGAAAATGATAGCAAACAAATAGAGGTTGAATGGGAGAATTTAAGTTTGAACGATTGGTTACGAATTAGGGTTGGGAAGGTTAGTGCGACAGCAAGGGACAAAATTCTTAAAGATCATTGGAGAAAAAGATTCGGGAAAAAATATGATGATAGCAAAGACTTTAAAGATCCTGTGGGGGATGCGGGGAAGGAAATAGGAAAATGAAATTATAAGAACCATAATAAACAAGTTACATGATGAATGGTTCAATGGGGGGGGGAAAAATAAAACAAAACGGGAATGAAGATGACGTCGCGATTTAGGAAGGAATTATTGATACTTGAAACCAACATTATATGACGGATTTGTTATTTATTCGGATTGACGAAGAATACAAGGAAGGAGCTAACTAGTTTCCAACTCATAAGTGCAGATTGTTGGGAATGCCCTACGTCAAACCACCCCCAATTTTAATTGAAAAGGTTAGTGTTACTATATATAGCATTGGTCCAGGAGAAGTTTATACAAAAATAAAAGTTTCTGAAGTGGAATAATTATCTAGGACTAGGGGAAACGTTGCCAACATAAGACCTGTAATTATGGAAGAAATCTTAGGGAATGACGATAAGAAAAAAGTTTTACGACGAAACGTAGAGTGGGCATGAGTCTAACTTAAAGACTCGTTAATAAACAAAAGTGCTTGTCGAGAGATAACCCATCTTTTTATCAATAAATTTCATTTTCCGCATATTAGTTGGTTTGCAGGTTTTACTTTGTTTTACAGGTTCTAGCAGCTAGGAGGCAATTTTCGAGACCGACTCGACCCGTAATTGTATGGTAAATTTGCTGATTTAGCAACAGTTACGACGTGACATACATGGTTACGGCGTAACCTATTCAATTACGATGTGAACCTTATTATGGTTATGCCGTAAACTTATAAACTAAATTTTAAAACACCACATGATTACGGCGTAACCACTGGAGTTACGCCGTAACCTCTTTCTGCAAAACCTTAAAATAAAGTTTTAACGCATTGCTAAACCTTGTATATTTAAATGAACTTTGTGGGTATGTTCTCTGAAAACCCCACTAGCCTTCACTCGTCCACTTGGGTAACCAAGTGGTTTAAAAGGCTTGTTGCATATGCTAAATGCAACCGTGATTCCTTCGAAAGTGAGTTAGTTTTGTATTTCTTGTATATTTCTTTTTGAGCGATTTTATGTTATTAGTTTATTTTAGTGATCACAGGGAAAAATGAGCTTGCTCAAGATGGAGATTTTCTAGACTTCTCTGCCGGCTTATTATATTCAGAAGCAAATCTCAAAGGAGTTTCTTGTTCAAATTCTAGTCTTCCTGTTTATTTCATTTTCTTAATGTACAATAGGGACATTTGATGTGGTATAGTCTCCATCGGAACACCCGAAGAAGAAATGCATCTTAGATACTCTTGCCAAACTAGCATGGGCTAAAACTAAATAAATACTCCGAAGAGGCTGACATGTCGAAGGACATGCCAGATCCAGAGTCACCACCAGAACTCTAGAGAAACTGGTGTGTCGAATGACATATCAGGTTTGGAGTTATTAGCTTCGTCCTAATGCAGCGATATCAAAGGACAATCTGACAAAGGTACAGTCCTTGTAAAGGACCACCATCCTTGAAATGATACATAACTGACAAATAGTACCAAGATAGAGCCCCACGGTTATGTCTTGTAGCGAATCCCAAAGAGTATAAAAGGAGAGCTCATTTCCCTAGGACTAGATACACAACACCTACTCCGGACCATACTTTATATTCTCTGCATTTATCTCATATCACCATACTTATTCTTACGCTAGTTGGTCCCGGATTCACACCTCGGGGCGAGCTAATGGTGTTCTTTCTTACTTTCAGCTAGGAGACGAAGGATCAAGATCCAACGGAACTAAACTGATCTAGATATTCATTAAGGCTGAGGTCATTTTTACCAAGCTTAAGCAGCCCACGTAAATTTACCGCAACACTGATCTAGATATTCATTAAGGCTGAGGTCATTTTTACCAAGCTCAAGTAATCGACGTAAATTTACCTCAACATTTGGCGCCATCCGTGGGACCTGGCAACCCAATCTACCCAAAGAAAAAAACCAAAGAAGGCATGGTTGACTCGCAACCAATAGAGGTGGAAATTCGGGGGATGGAAGCGAGGAACGTGGGAATGAAAACCCATGAGAACCATGATCAAAGAACATGACCCCTTCCCCTTCTTCTGCCTTTTTCATAGAAAACGTTGATGTATTGAGAACCATGATCAAAGAACATGACCAGCAAGCCAAGATAAAAGCTACGCCAAGAAGACTTGCCTATGCCGATTCTGATAAAGAAGCTCCGGCCAGGTCGCTAGCAAGAGGTTTTTTTGATCGATTCTCGCTTAAATCTTTTGGCACATCCGACACTCACAGATAAACTCGCTCTGCCAGAAAAAGTCAAAGGACTCCTTCAAAGAACAAAGAACCGGCACACCTAAGAAGGTCAAGAAGGTTGGAGGGCCGAAGCATAACCAGAGAGAAAACAAGAAGGAAAAGGTCCAAGTCTAGAGGAAAAAAGTCTGGATACCAAGAAACAAGCTCGCACTCTGAATATGAGGAAGGTTCAGAAGACACGTATGAAGATCTGAATTCACCCTACAAAAGGCCTAAACCTACTCCTTTTACCTAGAGAATCACTCGCTTCAAATATCATCAGAGGGCAAGCTTTCTAGGAACATCAGGGTATATGAAAGAAATAAAGATCTGGAGAATCACTTAGGTATCTTCTTGGCGGCGGCCGAACAAGAAGACTGGTCGATGCCTGTTTGGTGCAAGATGTTTCGCCAAACCTTAGGTGGGGCGACGCTAAATTGGTTTGATAATTTGGACCCTAAGAGTGTGGACAGTTTCGAGGAACTAAATCATAAATTCTTGGAAGAATTCTCATAGCAGAAGAGATATGCCAAAGACCCTACAGAGATTCATGACATCAAGAGAAGACAGAACGAAGGCTTGCAAGCTTTCATGGATCGGTTCAAGTCCGAAAGTTCACACATAAAGGGAGTTCCCCCGGTCCTACGTATCTCAGCTTTTATGCATGGTCATGGTCATCCGAAACTCGCTAAAAGCTCAATGACAAAATACCCAAGACGGTGGACGAAATGTTCAAAAGAGTCAAGGCTTTCATTAGAGGAGAAGTAGCCATGGGTTCAGCGGAAATGGCCCGTCCTTCTCAATAGGATAAAGGGAATATTCGTCTGGCATGGTCCGGAGGACCCGAAAAGGCTAGAAACAGAGGCAGCCCGAGAGAAACATGAAGAAAAATGGGAATATACACTTCGTATCCTAGAAAAGATACTTTTACCCCACTTATCAAGACTTCGAAGGAAATCCTGGCCAAAAGCGTGAGCTTCCCAGAACCACCACCTTTAATCGGAATCCCTAAAAAGCAGAACCTGAACAAATTTGTGATTACCACAGAGACAGGGGTCACAACACTAACGAATGCTATCAGTTAAAAAAGCAAATAAAGGAAACTGTGGCCTCGGGGAAGTTGGCTCACCTGGTGAAGGACATCCGCCGGAACAACCAGAGGAACGGGAGTCAAGAAAGGAACAACGTAAAAGTCATAAACATGATAAGGGGAGAGGGAAGTCTCAAAAGACCTTTTGAGGGAGAAAGGTCCGATCTAACAGATGAACTCACCTTCCCAGCGATCCCTTGGAATCAGCTAACGGATGAACCTATCATATTGGAAGGAATGATTGAAGGTCATCAGGTCCGAAGGATTCTTGTCGACGGCAGAAGTTCATCAGGGATCATGTATGAACATTGCTTCAGAAGCCTTAATTTTAACATCCGGTCAAGACTAAGGAGATGTAGAACTCTGCTGGTAGGTTTCTTAAGGGAAACGTACCACCCTCTGGGAATAATAGACCTTCGAGTAACCATGGGAAAGGCAGGAAGGAACAAAACGGTGCTAATGAAGTTTGCTATAATAAAATATCGTTCTCCGTATAACATCATAATAGGATGGACTAGAATGAGAAGCCTCAGAGCGATAGGCTCTACCATCCATTCTATGATCAAATTCCCTACTAACCAAGGAATCATAATGATGGAGACAAGTAGAGAAGCTCTATGGGAATGTAGATAGTTGGAAAGGGTGCAAGGTTAGTGGAAGGAGGTACAATGGCGTCAACGTGAAGAACAAATGTCTCGGATAAGAGAACAAACAATACTAAGAACAAAAAGCAGCTTCGGCCACGGGCCTAACCAAGGTCCAGTGCCGCTCAAAAAAATATGGGACAAGGAAAACACAGAGGAAGTATTCACCATCAGCCAAGTACGTCCGAACCAGCACGTAGCGATATGGACCACGTTGACAACCGATTTAAAACGGTTATTAACATAAGTGCTCCGGGAAAACATTAAGGTATTCACATAGGTCAGGTTAGAAAGAACTGTCATACCACTGTTCATCATGGAGCATCAACTAAAGATATACCCTTTCGCCGAGCCGGTAGTTCATAAGAGACGACCCTTGTTGGGATTCTCGATTTGATGAGACAAAGTGAATAAAAGAATGAAACAAGATGGAAACAAGAAGGACTAAAATTGTCATCATGAAGTTCTACAAGATGTAGAAGAAAATAAAGATTTGGTCAAAATAAGATAAGAATGAATATTAATAAAAAGATAATTAATTGATTCTCTCATTAATATATTAATTAGTTTCCTTGTAAGCCTAGGACTCCTTATGCTATAAAAGGAGGTCCAGGCATTTAGATATCCATCCATAGAAAACTAAAGCTCTCCCAATGAGAGTCTAGATAGTTAGATAGCAAGTCGACTGATGAGAGTCGAATAGTACACCATAGTTAGTTGGTGTAGCCCCAAATTATAGTTGGGGTAATAGGGAAACGTTCAATAAAGAAAACCTTGTGATAACTTTGATTGTGTTCTTTATTATTCCGCTGCGTGTTATCAATCATTGTTATTGTTCATCCTAGATATATAAGATCTAATCAATCTTGAGCTATAAACGATCTTATCAATTGGTATCAGAGCCAGTGGGCTCGTGATCTAGGATTGTACAAGGTTTATGTATCGAATTTGTGAAGACAAGAAGGTATGAGTTTTCTTTTTCGGTAAATTGTTCTAATTCGGTATAAACCCTAATTCGGTAACGCAATCTTTTTGGTGATGGATCTGGATTCTTTGGTATAAAATTGTTATTATACAATTGTCATTCTGATCATCATCATGATGAAGGGTTTTAATTCTGTTTTTCATTGTTCTGCTCACAACGCAACCATTGGATCTTTGATAAAAACTCTAAACGATCTCCATTGATAAAAAGGAGATTCAGTTTGATCTGGTGCTTCTCATGGATAATACTTTTTAGATCATTGTTATTCGGTGTACGGTGGTTATGCTTGCCTAATGATGATTCGTTTTGATGGCTGAGTATATGAAAAGAAGAGAAGCTCGAAACCCAGCTTTAGGGTTTTCTGAATGCAGGTTGTTTGTGATATTGCTGCTGTTATACCTTTTGCGTGATCAAGAAGAACATATGAAGTTGAAAAGCAGGAAGAATTAGAGAAAGATTGGGCTAAAGGTTGTTCGTATTATATGGAGACAAAGAAATCTCTTTTTGAGAATGAAGAGTTTCGGTTATAATGAAAGAAGATTTGAAACCCTGATTTTTAGGGTTTAGTTATGGAAGTTTTGGACGTGGATATGTGAAGCAGGTAATCAAAACGTGTATACTTTAAAACTGCTATTGGGCTTCAAATAGTTACTACTGCTTTGGGATTTATTACTATTTGGGCCATGAATATTAATGCTGCCATATTTACACTGCTTCACATGGAATAAATGTTGATCGAACAAGGAACTAGTACTGCCTTCGTGGTTTATACTGTTTGACGTGACATTAAAGTTTATATTGGCTCATGTGCATTAGTACTGCTTGACATCACGTGTTAAAATTGTCAAGTATTTAGTACTGCTATTGAAAGGTTAGTGCTGTTGGATATTTATGCTACTACCATGATGAAGTTATTAAGACTGTTTGATGGGCTCAAAAGGCTTCAAAGTTGAAACGTGGGCTTCAAGGTTATCAAAAGTAGTTTGAGATATTTCGTTGGGCAAAAGCAGATTGGATTCACGTGTACAAAGGCTCAAAGTTGTTAAAACTGTTGTGCCATGTACTACTACTATTCGAGTACAAATAGTGGTTGATGCTGTTTGTGTTAATACTGCCATGCATATAAGTATTGTTCACGTTTTTGGTACTGTTCGAACATGTTTCTATTGTCTTTGTATCTTAATGATGTTCGAAGTGACTTAATGCTGCCCAAGGAAGGTTAAATCTGATTGCTTTGTCCGAGAAAGAGTTTATACTGCTAATGTTGTCCGATAAAGTAGTTTGTACTGCTAGCTTCGTACGATATTAGATAGTACACGTCGTTTGGTTTTTGGTTGGTTTTTGGATGGCTTTGGTGTAAACAATCCGAGATTTTCGAAATTTTTAATGACGATTCACTCGTTGACTATTAAGGGTCTGGCTTGACTTATAAAAGATGACCATCGAAATCCCGTTTTTACACAACTCGACCCTAAATCAATTCTAAGTGAAAACGACATTCCTAGACAACCTTTTCAGTTTTGGCCCGAGACCCGGAAACGATCCGAAAAGGGCTAAAAACTGCACCGCAAAAACATTTTTCGAACAATAAACAACGCGGACACACAGTATTTTTATTTAATAATCAATATTTATTTTAATACAAATATTAAATAAATATGTAGTCATCATTCTTAATAAAAAGCGTTGTGGATAACCGAAGTACCAGTTTGAAATCCAATTTTGTTTCGGAAAAGGCGAAACCGGTTCACAAAATGAATAACAGATATTTTATTAAATGTTATAAAATATTTATGAAACATTACCAAGCGAATACTCATTTTTATCAGAAAAATAATTTGGAAAACGATGGCGCAAGTTTCGTGCGTTGATTTACCCGTTAAGTCACTCAAATGAGTCCCGAACCACTTTTATCAAAAAGTATATGAAAAAGTTACACATTTAACCCTCAACTATTATTAACTTGCCACTTTTATTATAACTTTTTATTATATATTAAGTTATAACATTTTTTTTTATTTCATTCTTATACAAATACAACACACACACGCACTCACACCACTCTCTCCCTCTCCAAATATCCGGCCACCCTCCGACCGCCGGTGACCACCACCACAGCCGCCGGAAAAGTTTTCCGGCGAGCTTTTCCGGCCAACACCAAAAATCCTCCCCATCAATGGATCTATCCGATCCCCTACTCCACGCGCCGCCACTCATCCTCTCCATCACCACCACCCCGCTGTCACCCCACCAAACCACCACCATCATCATCATCATCATCGTCACATCATCACCTCTATCTTCACCGCGGCTCAGCCGCTGTAAAACCTCCACGTAAGGTGCGTTTGGTGTAGGGTTCAGCCGACGCAGGGTGCGTTGGGTTTGCTATATAACCACCCTATAAGGGGTGCGTTTGGCTTTCCTACAAGTGTAACAGCCACGAAGGACGTGTTTGTTTCTGTGGTGAAAACCACCACGAGGGTGGTTTGTGGTTCGTTGGTACAACGACCAGCAAGGGTGCGATTGGGCTGTAAACATAAACACAACTCGGGTGTAGTTTGGTTCCTTTTTACACGAAAGGGTGCGTCGAGTTTCATTGCAGCAGCAAGGGTTGCGGTTGGTGTTTAAAAACGTAAAAGGGGTGTTCGGTGGTTTTGTTTTAAAACGCAAGGGTTGCGTTTGGTTTAATGGTTCCAGCAGCTAGGCTGCGTTTGGCAAGAGTAGGGTGCGTTTGTTGTTGTTAACAGCCCAAGAGGGCATTTGGTGTTGTTTATAATCAACAAGGGCGTTGGGTTAGGATTATTCGCAACCGCAAGGGTGCGTCGTATCGGTCACGACCAGCCCGATTTAGGGCGCGTTTGGCTGAGACAGCCAGACAATGGTGCGCATTTTGGCGTTCACAACCCGCAGCAAAGGGCTGCATTTGGCTTGTTCTTCCATCAAAGAGGGTGCGTTTTGTTTAATGAAACCACACACAAAAGGGAGCGTTTTGGCTTAACAGCCCACCCACAAGGTGCGTTTTCGGCTGAGTAAAATATGACCAAAGGGGTGTTTGGGACAGCGGGCACAGCAAGGGGTACGTTTGGCTTGGATAGGAACACACAAGGAGTGTGTTTGGGTTAGCGAAACCATAAAAAGGGTACGTTTTGGTTCATGATAAACGGTGAATAAATACAACTTAAGGTTTAATAAACATGAAACTGGATATATATATTGGTGGTTTAAAATGGTTAAATAAATGTAATAATTATTATATGCTGCGGTTGATATAAATAGTATATGTTTATAATTTAAAACACGTGGGGGTTTGCAATATTGATTTCATTGATTAAGTGGGAAAGACGTTAGACTTATTAAATATGGAAAACGATTTATAAATGGAAATGTCATGGCGAAATCTATAGAAGTTTTATACTTAGTAATGTTTTACTAGAGTTTATATTATTTCGGAAACCGATAAAAAGGACTAAATTATATAATAAATTGTAGTATACAGTAACCAGATAAACGAACGAAAACTATTCATTTTACAATGAACGAACTATTTTAGACACGACCCGTCGAAAGAAACGAAGATAATTTATAAAATATTATTTTATATTATAATGGTTATAAACTTTACAAAACATGGTTTGTTGAATCATAACAATAAAGCATGGGTATTACTTTTTTATTCATAGTCTTTTTAGTAGAGCAAACTAACTGTTTTATAATTATTTACACCACACATATAGTATAATACCTTCAAGGTTATTATATACATATCATTAATATTTTGAATTGACTGCTTTGTTATATAATTCACGGATAAAGGAATTAATAAGGGTTTATTTTCATATGTGATATATAAAGAATAAATAGTTACACACTTTGCATATACTTTAAAATTATTTAATATAACCACCACCAAAACCGTTACAGCATTAATCGAGTCTATTAATCAACGTGGTCGCGTTAACTTAACCAATCATTCGGGAAACCCTAACATTTATTATCTTATGGCTGGAGGGACTTAGCATTAAGATTAGTTGCAGCTTCTCGTTCGAAACCTGGCCTCACACCCCCCCATACTCACCCGCAGGATTTCTAACCCCACCTTCAACCAAACCGCAGAACAGGGGACGTCGGGTACTTCGTCTTCAGTCGTATTGTGCATATTAGATGCCTATCTATCAATCGTTCTCAACATCAATGTGAACTAGAATGCCGTAACCTACAATTGTTTATATTATTGTAATTTGGCTTCAACATCAAAGGTGAGTTCAGAGCCCCCCATGCTTTACAATTAATTTTTAATGATTTACATCCTTGGGTGAGAACATGCTTGTTTTACAAACTGGCCGCAAGTGTACACTTTAATACTTCATGATTAAGTGTTTGCCTAAGTTACCAAACCCATTAGGTCCATGAACATGAACTGATAAATGCATAATTGGTATGGGAATACATTGTGTGGGCCGAATGTTAATGATAGACTATTAGGTATTGACAATCCCCTTCGGAGTGACTAGCTCTCACTGGGAACTGACCGCATACCATTCGAAACTTGGATTTTCGGGGTTAGCACATCATTTCACAGACACCGTTGGCAAATTTAATAATTGGCATCCATACATGTCGAGCTCGTGTCAATGAGCTTAGGAAACGTAATTACTTTTTTATGATGTTTGCATTTTGTTTTGCTTAATCATGCAATCTTGGAAGTCTTGCGGTCCTACAAATGATTTAATATAAAACCTATGAATTCACCAACTTTATGTTGACGTTTTAAGCATGTTTTTCAGGTCAATAAGGCACAAGGTGCGATGATAATTGGGAGTCAATAATTGTAGAGTCAACACTTAAGATTTGGGGTCTTATTACACTTTGGGGACAATTGTTATAAACCGAAATCTTTATTTATATTGTTGAACAAATTTGAAGCCATGAGCTTATGTAACAAACAAGTATTTTGTTAATCCAATGTATCTTTTTCAAACGACACGTTTAGTAGTCGTTCTCAGATCTTGTGCTATTGACCCAATAATGTAACGCCTTCGGATATTCAACATTCCGCTGCATACTCAGTTTTGAGGGTGTTACAGATTGGTATCAGAGCACTGGCTATAGAGAACTAGGTTGCATATTTTACCCTAGACTATAGTCGTTTTCACAAACATTGCATCACATCAAACATTTTCAAAGTGCATACACGCTACTTGCTTATGTGCTTACATTACGTGCTGCATTAAGTGCTTACGTGACATACATATATGTAATATATATGCTTACATCTTTCGCGTGCATTGCACGTTTATTTATATAAGAGTTATTTATATAAATACCCGATCGTTTCTTAAGACATTGTGAGTTACACAATGGTCTCATTCTACTCGTCAGACATTGTGAGTTATACAATGGTCTCATCTTACTTCTTAGACATTGTGGGTCGCACAATGGTCTCATTTCGTTCTCAGACATTGTAAGTTAAACGATGGTCTCTAAGGATATTATTTTTCTTCATAGCATTATACTATATTGTATTACACGGAGACCGTTATAATTTTTGTTTACATGGAATTATGTATGAATCTAAGTATTACAAGTCTTGTATGGGCGGGACTTGTAATATAAGGATTGATAATGAAAAAATGTTATGTAAGAAAAAACCCGTCACAGTTCTGTTTACATGGAATTATGTATGAATCTAAGTATTACAAGTCTTGTAGGGCGGGACTTGTAATATAATAGATTGATATGATAATTGCGTGTAAACAAAACCCGTCACAGTTCTGTTTACATGATTTATGTGTGAATCTAAGTTATGACAAGTTCTTGTATGGCGGGCTTTAATAGGAGGTATTGATACGATAAATGCTATGTTAACTCGTTTATAAGAACCTACATCGTATTTACTGCTAACCGAGTACTCTTAACTATCTTGAAAACTATGTTGACTCTCCTGGTAGTTTTACCTCCCAGTCTCCGATAGACGAGTTTAAAAAACACTCCGTCCCAACTCATTAAACACATGCATCGTCATTCAACCACCTTCAAGGTTAATGGGGAGTACAGCGTATTGCTCGGAATTATTAAGTAGGAAGAGTTTATAATCTGTTTATTTAAAAAAGGATTGGGAACGCCTCATCATTTTAAATAAATAATTATAAATTACCTGAACCATAAGTTTATCATTTCTTACTTACATAAATTTGGACGCTTCTTTATGTAGAATAAGAAATTATAAATGAAGTGGGCTTAATGTATCCGAAATGAACACGAGTATTCACTGAAATCTGATAATCATCAGAATCCGTTAAAAGGGTCTAAGACACAATCGTGTCTTTGCCACTCAGCAAGAATCTTAGGCCTCATTGGATCTACCCTATTCACATTCGTAAGTTATAACATTTTGTTTTTCGCTAAATCCTCGCGATCACAAACAGTTCGTGGAACTAACGGACTTGTTACACACTTGAGTTAATGGAGTTGATTCGTCCTCAAACTAACAACTGAGTACCATAATCCGCCGTCTATCGCATAAGCTCTCTCGCGAGCTCCCCTTATTCATTGAACTTTATTCTGGGAATATCGTTTTCTCGGAGGGTCCTCACCCTCTGTATCCCATCTACCTTTGGTTATAGGTATTGTTATGTCGCTGCCAGTATGGGAACCTAATGGAGCGGTCCCGCTACACAACTTTATCTAATAGTAATGCAACTCCCTTTAAACGATATAAACACCTATCGAACGAAACAGATAATTTGGCTATACATTACGGCCACTGTAGGAAGACTTAGGTCGCTATAAACATCCTAGTACTGGCCAAGTAAGTTGGGTACTGACATACATAACCACGTTGAAAACTGTGAACATCGAACAATACAAATAGTTAAAACTAATCCGTCCTCGGACATTTTTAGAAACCTAATACAAACATAACTCCACTCGATTACAACCTTTTTCTTTAAGTTTTTCACTAAAATCGAGACTTTCCCCTATAACGCGGTTAATACCAGTCATAAGAATCTGTAATGAAATATTTGAGATACCCAATTTGAAATGGATTAAATATCCTGGACAAACCTAGGCCAAAAGTATGGTAATTGAGAAGTTATGAAACACCGGATTTCGCTATAAAGTTATCAGCGTCTTGTTCAGGGACGCAGTTTAGTTAACTAAGTCTTTTCCTTGGTCCACACAATCGATAACACAAATTAATCTCGGGACAGATTTTTTTGGATGGATTTGGTGTAACATCCGAGAATTTTCGAATTTTTGAATGACGATTCCAATCGTTGACTTTTAGGGTCTGGCTTGACTTATAAGAATGACCATCTAAAGCCCGTTTTCACAACTCGGACCCTAAAGCAATTCTATGTGAAACGACATTCCTGACAACTTTTCAGTTTTGCCCGAGACCTGGAAACGAGCCGAAAAGGGCTAAAACAGCACCGCAAACATTTTTCGAACAATATACAACGCGGACACACAGTATTTATTTAATTATCAATATTTATTTAATAAAAATATTAAATAAATTAGTCATCATTTTTAATTAAAAGCGTTGTGGATAACGCGAATACTCGAGTTGAAATCCAATTTTATTTCGGACAAGGCGAAACCGGTTCACAAAATGAATAACAGATATTTTATTAAATGTTATAAAATATTTATGAAAAATAATTTAGAAAACGATGGCGCAAGTTTCGTGCGTTGATTTACCCGTTAAGTCACTCAAATGAGTCCCGAACCACTTTTATCAAAAAGTATATGAAAAAGTTACACATTTAACCCTCAACTATTATTAACTTGCCACTTTTATTATAACTTTTTATTATATATTAAGTTATAACATTTTTTATTTCATTTTTATACAAATACAACACACACACACACTCACACCACTCTCTCCCTCTCCAAATATCCGGCCACCCTCCGACCGCCGGTGACCACCACCACAGCCGCCGGAAAAGTTTTCCGGCGAGCTTTTCCGGCCAACACCAAAAATCCTCCCCATCAATGGATCTATCCGATCCCCTACTCCACGCGCCGCCACTCATCCTCTCCATCACCACCACCCCGCTGTCACCCCACCAAACCACCACCATCATCATCATCATCATCGTCACATCATCACCATCATCACCTCTATCTTCACCGCGGCTCAGCCGCTGTAAAACCTCCACGTAAGGTGCGTTTGGTGTAGGGTTCAGCCGACGCAGGGTGCGTTGGGTTTGCTATATAACCACCCTATAAGGGGTGCGTTTGGCTTTCCTACAAGTGTAACAGCCACGAAGGACGTGTTTGTTTCTGTGGTGAAAACCACCACGAGGGTGGTTTGGTTCGGTTTGGTACAACGACCAGCAAGGGTGCGTTGGCTGTACATAAACCCAACACGGGTGTGTTTGGTTCTTTTTACACCGAAAGGGTGCGTCGAGTTTCATGGCAGCAGCAAGGGCTGCGGTTGGTGTTTAAAAACGTAAAGGGGTGTTCGGTGGTTTTGTTTTAAAACGCAAGGGTTGCGTTTGGTTTAATGGTTCCAGCAGCTAGGCTGCGTTTGGCAAGAGTAGGGTGCGTTTGTTGTTGTTAACAGCCCAAGAGGGCATTTGGTGTTGTTTATAATCAACTAGGGGCGTTGGTTTGATTTTCGGCACCGCAAGGGTGCGGTCGGTATCGGGTCAGCCGCCCGATTAGGGCGCGTTTGGCTGTGACAGCCTAACAATGGTGCGTTTGGCTTTCACACCCGCAGCAAGGGCTGCGTTTGGCTTGTACTTCCATCAAAGAGGGTGCGTTTGTTTAATGAAACCACGCACAAGGGTGCGTTTGGCTTAACAGCCCACCCACAAAGGGTGCGTTCGGCTGTGTAAATATGACCAAAGGGGTGTTTGGGACAGCGGGCACAGCAAGGGGTACGTTTGGCTTGGATAGGAACACACAAGGAGTGTGTTTGGGTTAGCGAAACAATAAAAAGGGTACGTTTGGTTCATGATAAACGGTGAATAAATACAACTTAAGGTTTAATAAACATGAAACTGGATATATATATTGGTGGTTTAAAATGGTTAAATAAATGTAATAGTTAATATTATGTTCGGTTGATATAAATATATATGTTTATATATTTAAAACACGTGGGGGTTTGCAATATTGATTTCATTGATTAAGTGGGAAAAACGTTAGACTTTATAAATATGGAAAACGATTTATAAATGGAAATGTCATGACGAAATTTATAGAAGTTTTATACTTAGTAATGTTTTACTAGAGTTTCTATTATTTCAGAAACCGACAAAAAGGGACTAAATTATATAATAAATTGTATTATACAGTAACCAGATAAACGAACGAAAACTATACTTTTACAATGAGACGAACTATTTTAGACACGACCCGTCGAAGAAACGAAAGATAATTTATAAAATATTATTTTATATTTTATAATGGTTATAAACTTTACAAACATGGTTTGTTGATTCATAACATTAAGACATGGGTATACTTTTATTCAAAGTCTTTTTAGTAGGGTCAAACTAACTGGTTTAAATTATTTACCCACACTTATGATATAATACCTGCAAGGTATTATATACTTTTCATTAATATCTAGATTGACTGTCTTTGTTATATAATTCACGGTTGGAATTATATAAGGGTTATTTTTCATATGTAATATATAAAGAATATATATTACACACTTTGCATATACTTTAAATTTATTTATTTAACCAACCACCAAACCATTACAACATTAAATCTAAATCTTTATTCAACGTGACGTGTTGTGGTGACTATCCATCAGGAAACCCAAATACATTATTCTAGGCTAGTGGGACTTAGCCGTTAAGATTAGCTGCAACTTCTTGATCGAGCAGCTTCGTCTTCCGTTCGTATTGTGCATATTAGATGCCTATCTGTCAATCGTTCTTCATCATCGAGGTGAGTTTCATAGCCTCGCTTTTCAATCTTTTGAATGTTTTATAAACCGCGAGGGGGATACATGCTTGTTACAAATTCAATTACGTGTTGATTTAAACTCGTTACGTGCTCATTTTCAACTTGTCTGCATACATGTTTACAAATGCATTTACATGATTGATTACCTGTTTGGTTTACTTACTCATTTAAATATCTCGCGAGGAGATACAATACTTGGTTTACTTTTTGAACGTAAACGCATACTATACTTTTATGATTACGGATTAGCTTAGGTTGCATGAACTGTAAATCACTTGGAGGGTGAGCGCGAATGTTATGAAATAGATCTATTCAGGTGTGGATCCCTGTTCGGGTGATTAGCGATCGCCGGTAACGAACATTATAGCGTGATGTCCACGTGAATGATATAAAATAGATCTATTCGGGATTGACAACCCCCGCTCGGGTAACTAGCTATCACTGGGAACGAACGTTATAACATATGTCGGATTATCACGTTGGGACTACAGGGCCCCCAACAAATACATAAGAATTCTTACATGAATTATTAGCTTCAGTTTCATGAGCTTAGAGTAATCGTAAACATTGTTTTATACTCACATGGATATTTACGTTGCCTTGAATAAAATGGCAATACATACTTGAAACACTTTTGGTGACATTAAATTGGTCATGCATTCTTTATAAATCTTTGGAATAAGATTTGTACTTTTGGTGACATTAAATTGGTCATGCATTCTTTATAAATCTTTAGGATAAGATTGGTACTTTTGGTGACATAAAATGTGTCGTGCATTCTTTATAAATCTTTGGGATTTTTACATGGTACTGTGATGATACAGTGGATTACATTCATATTTAAACTAATCTATGAACTCACCAACTTTAATGTTGACACTTTTAAGCATGTTTTTCTCAGGTGAATTAGATGCTTGGACTATTTGATGTGCATTGGAGTCTTTACATTCAAGTTTTTCATGGTGATGCAATTATGGGACAAACTATTATTTTGATTTCAGAAAATCAACGAGATTGTTTTACAAACGACAC
This sequence comes from Tanacetum coccineum, assembly GCA_026074375.1. Classification (NCBI taxonomy): domain Eukaryota; kingdom Viridiplantae; phylum Streptophyta; class Magnoliopsida; order Asterales; family Asteraceae; genus Tanacetum; species Tanacetum coccineum. Next base: position 20,411 of record BQNB010036570.1, on the reverse strand, counting down.
ATATAGAGGTCGTTCTCTTGTATCTAGCGCTGTGTATTATGAAGTAACGCTCCCGGACATATTTCCGCTGCGACACATTTTTGGGGGTGTTACAAATACTACATAGAATATGTAAACAAACCAATCCAAAGAACACGACTATAAGAAATACATACATGTGTGATGAGCCGATTGGGCGATTAAACTATTGATGTTATGACTTGAT
>BQNB010036570.1:2348-17854 GCA_026074375.1 Tanacetum coccineum | reverse complement strand
TGATGTATTCTTCCATAGTAATGTTGGGGTCGTCCATTTTAACCTGTAATAAATTTGCTAGAAAAAACTGTCAAATAGCTTAATACGCCGTATTCAGCAAACTGAATGCGCCGTAATGATGATAGAGTCGAATACGCTGTATTCGTTTGAAAAAAATTATACGCCGTATCCAAGAAATTGAATACGCCGTATTGAGTATTCGACTCAGAAAAATTATAGCGGGCTGTAATAATTCAGAAAAACACACAAACACACAATATGCAATATATACAATGCAGAAAACAAACACACAAATATGCAAATTAATCTAAACTAAACTAAAACACTAATAAATAAGAATTAAACAACTTCACTCTCCGACAACGGCGCCAAAAACTTGATGTGTCGTTGTGCGTAGGTATTATTTGTTAATAAGTTTTACTATTTAATTTATGCTGACTATACCTAAAAACAACACTTTAACGGGCAGTGTACCCGGTAAGATGTAGCTTCGTTGGTAAGTAGGGTGTCGATCACTAAGAGCGAGAGCGTTAATATCTAATCTATCAGTATTTTAGTTATCTAAGTTAAACCTAAAACTAATGCAAAAGGGGGGTTTTTAGCCTGGGAGATTGGCACAGTTTTGGGTATCTAACCTAAGGTTTTGATAGAAGATAAAGATGCGGTGAAGCCTAATGTAAGGGAAACATATTAACCATATTTATTCCAATTAAAACGTAGGTTTGTTTATTAGTGCAATGATTACTTATCTCGAGGCGGCATATCATTCGTAAGACTTAGGCGTTACTTCTTCCTAAGACCTAGATACGAAGAATTCTATCACAATTAAACGCATCCGCATAAGGCATCCTTTTTATTGATCATAATCTATCTTAGAAAGCAATAATGGTGATCTTATTGGATTCTAGCTCATCGAGACTTTACTAACTTACTGCTTACGGTAATTTATATAAGTGGTAGTTTACTGTCGAAACTAAGCCAAGGGAATTGGAACGTTATTTGTTAGAATCATTCTAGGTCACCTGCTAGTCTAACTTGCTCACTAAACCAAAGGTACTATCCGATATCTAGTTAAGCTACAAGCGATATCCTTAGATACGAATTGAACGCACATTAAAGCACATAAACGAGTATCATGTGATAAACATAATCAATAACCAACGATAACCAATCATTGAAATCTTTATAAATATGGCTAATACCTAAAGGTATTAGCCAATAACCTTTGTGATGAATACAAACATAATAATCGAATCAAATAAGGTAAACTAACCGAATGATACCAAAGATTGAACGATTATCAAGAGTATATGAATTACAAGGGTTTCCCTATGGATTGAAGCACGTTGCTACGCCTTCTTGGCTTCTTTCATCTTTTGAAAATCGACATTGGTGGTTAAAGCATCGAGAATATGATTTAGCATACTTAAAACTCATTTTTGAGTTTTCTATTTATAAGGTCTAGAGTTGGTTCGATACAACGTATCTAATGTCTTGGATACGGCGTATTAGGGGGTTTCTTGGTGTAGGGACCACGTTTGATATCTTCCAGAATCTTCACATTCTATATCTTAAATACGACGTATGCGTATTGATCTTGTTTCCTTCGTGGTCTTTGGTGAGGTCGAAGCACGGATACGCCATATCTTCCTTGATGGATATTGCGTATTGGTAAGTTAGAATTAGTAATCTTCATAATATCTTCGTTTAAGCTCCAGAATGCGCGCCTTTTAGTTAACTTTCACCAAGTACTCCATAATTACTGCAATACTAAAATACAAATGATTAAGTAACAATTTTTTGCAATAATTATACAAAATGGGTTAATTACATGGGATAATGATGATATAAAATAGATGTTATTTGATATCATCAAATATACCCCCACTTGAATCCTACTTGTCCTCAAGTAACCTTTAGAAGTTTATAAAAATGTATCCTTAAGGATTTTTCTGTTAAAGCATTTATTCGATCTATTACAAGTACACAAGCAAACACATCACGAAATAGGTAGATGAAAACACTCAAATCACTCAACTAATCTATGTGGTAACATGTAAAAATTTCGCTTCAATTGCCTCCTGTTGTAAAGAGTTTTCTATATAAGCTTGGCAAGGATACACTCTTCACCATAGAGTTAAGGAGTTAAACATAGTTTATAAAGGTAAATTGGGTTTGTATGATAAGCTTAGGATTGATCATTGTACATTCTTTCACAAAAAGTATCACACCTAACAAGGCAGCTGAAGCACACATAATGTCCACGTAACAACGGATAGAAATGTATGTTCAGTATTCACATCCTCATTCGAGTTTAACCAAGGGTTAGGATGGAGAATGATATAGGGTAGGGATCTTCTAACTTTCACAAGAGTAATAAATTAAAAGGGCAACTGATGACTTGCATGCAAGGCTGTAACGACGGAATATGACATGCTCGCTCGTCACAAATTCTAATTCGCATAAAACCCCCGGTTAATGACTTAGGAAAGGGGAATAAATTGTTGTGATATAGAAATACAAAACAAATGATTAGTCTAAGATACAGTTGCTAGACACTTTTTCTCGACCGTTACCATGATAAAGACACAACTATTTACAAACGTCTTGATCATAGATCAAAAACAACAACCTAAGTTGGCGTTCCCGTAACGGTCAACTTCCCAATCATCCCATACTTTATATACTCTACAAAGCAAGTGGCGATATCTTCCACTTTATATAATACTCTACTCACATTTTGTATCAATGAATTTCGATCTCTCTTCGGTGTATTCTTAGGTGTTGCGAAAACGATTATGTTCCAACTTTCCTTCTCTGTTTTGTTGCGTTTTGTTCTACTTTTTTTATTTGTTTTCATACTATATATGAAACTCGGCGTAGTTTCACCATATCTTCACGGTCATTATAATTCTGATAATTACTTTGATAATTCTTCATTATTAGACGTACATTAATTGAAGTTGGTAGTAAAAATAATGAGTTTTGAACTACTGTTATACTTTCCCATTTTGCGATTGTGCAAATTTCTTTTCACCGTACCAAATTGACACAAGACCTCAGGAAATACTCTACTTTACATATTAAGCTGCTAGCAGCTGTAAAATAAACTTAATCTACAGGTTTGGCTAAGGTGTAAAAGTGTATACGAAATAATCAAGTTGTGTATTCCTATAGGATAGGCTCTACGGTTGTTCCTAGGGGTTCTTCACTCTTAAAGTGAGAGTAAACAAAGGGGGTTATATGGGGTTAACTAACCAGTGTAGTTAGTTATAACAACATGTATAGCTTTGCTGGAAAATCTAGAAGGGGGTTGAATAGTTTACCGCTTTTTAACTTAAGGTTTTAAAGTGTTTGTAAAAATTCTAGATTCGAATTTATGTGAATTCAATACTTGCACAATATGAACAATATGCTTATCTAGACAATTGATATGATAGTATGAGGAAATAATGTAAGACAAGAGATAAGAGTAAGAACAATCAAACCACAACGCGAGGATTTATAGTGGTTCGGTAACGAAGCACCTCTTCGCCCTACTCCACTCCCCGAGCACCTAACTCGAGAGTTTTCTTCACTATGTCAACAAGCTCCCTTATGGCGGAGAAAACCGTACACAATGTTGCTTACACCGATTTACGACACAAAGCTAAATGTCGAGTTCTAATCTTAGCTAGAACCAATCTATCACAACACGACTTCACTACTTGTTCACAACTTCACAACTTCACAACTTCTTCACAACTTCACAACTTCTTCACAACTTCAAGACTTCACTTCACCACACTATTTATATCACAACTATCTAACACTACTTGGTAAGATCACCATGATCTAACTATACTTACAAAGATCGCCAAGATCTAACTACTACACACAAATACAAGATATACAAATGATTTACAAGTATGTGATATGGATGCAACAGAAGCTATGCCACTAAGGTAGCATTTTCTTCACTTGATTGATGAAGTATTCCTTCTCTTGCACTTGAGGAATTAAGCTGATCACTTGGAAACAGGATCTTATGATTAAATGATCAAAGGATTTTGGAGAGGATATGTGGGATGTTTTGAGCAGAAAGAATAAGTGCAAAAGGTGAGAAAATTATGGGGAAAAGTCCAGTATTTATAGGACAAACTGGGGGAGCGTCTACCTAGGGGCGGTCCCCTTAAATAGGTGGGTGATCCCCTTAATTTTAAGGGGCCCGGCCGTGTATTTAAGGGGCCTCCCAAGACTAGGGCTTCCCTAGTTTATCTTTTGCGTAGGGGGAATTTTCTGGAACTTTTCTAGCCGGTTTATGTCCGAAAATTTGAAATTCAGAATGTTTATTTTAAATAAAACATTTCTTTTAATTGTAGAAAATGTTTTGTAATGTTTATAAAATGTTTACAACATTTTATAAAAGTGTGAGGTTGAATAAAAATTTCCTTTGATCATAAAATGCATTAAGCATTTATTTATTCATACCTTTAAGTGATGTATTTGTTGAAATGAGAATTTACTACTAATTACTTGTTTACGTTTAATTTTACGTTGAACGTTTTTATATTTTGTGATTATCAAAACGTAAAGATGTGAAAATTTTTAAAAACGTGATGATTACAAAATTTAAACTCATTAAATGTAAAATTATTTTTAAACAAGTATTTAGTGAGTTTCATGTCATTTCTCCCCCTTTTTGTAGAATCAAAAAGACATCGTCGAGAATTGCTAGTTAAATCGACGGAATAAATGCTCCCCCTTGATGTGTGCTCCCCCTCGTTCGAGGGCACCAAGGAATCGAGCTATGGTTTCTTGGCTACAAAAACGAGTTAGAACAATACAAATATTTCTAACATGTAACAAGAAGGAAGGAAAAATATGACAAGTGCAAGCAAACATCAAAGCAAAAAAAAAAATACTTCATTCATTTAAGACAATGTGTGTGAATAACACACAAGCATACATAAATAGAAAAACAAATATGCTTTAGAAGCATATTAATACATAAAGAAAAATCCTAAATAGCCATAGAAGGATTTTGACTTGCTTGCGATACAAAAGGATTTGATGATTATTTGAAGGCATATTACGAGATTAGTTAGTTGGAGAGTTTGGAGCGGAGGCGGTTGTGGAAGGGTAATCTCTTTGAACTCTAGGTGGTGGATGAGGTCGAGTGAGGAGGAATTCAATCCTTGATATCCTCACTTAAGATAGGATTTATTTTTGGGTGAAGATGCAACAAGGCAATACCAACATGGGTTTCTAACTTGGTAATGTTGAGGGTGTGTGGTAGTTTGGTGGAGTTAAGGTGATGAGGGAATGTTGTTTTGTTGTTAAGATAGATGCATGGCTAAGAGGTTTGATAGGTCTTAAAGTTAATTAATATCATCAACTAGGCTTTCTCTACTTGGAGATAGAGGTGGTGTGTGTTGAGTTTGGTTGTCATTTTGAGGTAGAGCTTGAGTGTAAGAAACATGTGAGTTGATGGGTGGAATGGGAAGTAGAGGATGTGAGACGACTTGTTGTAATGTGGGAGTGTCCTTAATGTAAGGAGTTTGGTTGTCACTCTGAGGTGGAGCTTGAGTGTGAGTAACATGTGAATTGATGGGTGAAATGAGAGATGGAGGATGTGAGACAACTTGTGGTGATTTGGTAGTGTCCTTGATGTAAGTATTTAGTAATGCTTGATTGGGGTGATTGTTTTCTTGAGATGGTTCATGATGAGGAGTGATGGTTCATCGATGTGTTACAAAGGTTTGGTTTCTTCCTCTAAATGGGTTTCACACTCATTTTGGCTACCCTTGATGGTTTGGATGTGGGTTTGTTAGGAGATGTCATTGGTGAGGATGATTATGATGATGATGTATGAGGATGTATTTATAGTGGAGGAAAGGTTATTAAATAGGGAAAAAATGATCCATTCAAAGGAATCAATTACATAATTGTTTGTGAATTATTTAGGGAAACAGTAGCTAAGTCTAGAGGGTATCTGGTTAAAAAGAAAGAAAAAAAATACTGTTTTACCCGTGTTATACTAGGGCGGTCCCCTTAAAGATAAGGGGGCCGCTCGTTATGAATTAAGGGGGCCGCCCTCTGTTGTTTCCCAGATTTCCCAAAAAACAAAATTTTCACAAAATTTTATGTGAGCGTTTCTGTTTTGGAGGTAAATTTACAGCAAGTCCATCCTTTTTTGGCAATTAGTATTTTTAGCATATAGCAATTAAGCATTCAACATTCTACATATGTATGACAAGATGTAGGATAAAACTATTTCACATAATTTTGGCATATACTCATATTTAAAGATCAAAATAGTGAAGAGCATATATAAAATAGTAACTAGATATAATGCACAAGGAATTTTTCTTGACAAGAGGGCTAACTTAACAATGAACCAAACTTTTGTGCAAGTACTAGTGTGTGTCTTAAATGCGGGACAATAATTTGTGGCAGTAGCTGATTATTTCGACACTAAGACAAGTAAAACCTAAAAAATAATCCAAATGCTCCTTGATTTAATTTTTACTCAACCAAGATTGTCAAAAATTATATATTAGATTATATACTTTTGACAACAAGTAAGAGAACATTATGCATATGTGAAAAATGTTTTTAGCATATCTCAACAATATATGAAACTTTATTTTTATGTGCTCCTAGTTGTGAGATATGCATTTGGATAGAAGAATTAGTAGAAGTTTGTTTATAAACTTTTCCCAATCTTGTGTTTTTGTGTAAAATAGAAACCAAGACTCAGGAGAGATGAGAAAAAAATTGTTTGTGGGTGGTCCCCTTAAAATTAAGGGGGCCGCCTTTTATGATTTAAGGGGGCCACCCCCTGCTTGAAAAAAAAATTCCCAGAATTTTTGTCAAACAATTCTTTGATGATTATCATTTCTTTATTGTGCCAAAAACTTAATCGATTTGTGTACATCCATTCTAGACCTACGACGTGTAGGTAGTTAAAAGGCTCACGGGTTTTAATAAAAAAACGTTGGTTTAGCTTAGGTATGGCTTTGTTGTCTTCGATGTGACCTTTTTCTATAGTGATACTTTCCTTTTTGGAAACAATTATCGGAAGGAAAGTGATGGCGAATCTCCAATGTGTTTTGTTTCGTGAGTGTTGAAGGATTCTTACTTAAGTCCTATAGCCCCTTTGTTATCAAACATTATTGGAATGTCGTCTAACCTAACACCATAGTCTTTGAGTGATTGTTTTATCCATGAGGGCTTTGGCATGCCTTTCCGGGTGCTTACATATTCCGCTTGGTTGTGGAGTGGCAAGAGAGGTTTGTTCTCGATAAACCATGATCTTAGACAAACATCCATAAACGTGCAACACCACTTAGTGCTCTTGCGATCTACGTAATCTCCCGCATGATCCGAATCCGCATACACTATTGTTTCTATGCCGGATCCTTTAGGATACCATAATCCTAAATGCGTAGTGCCTTTAATGTATCAGAAGATATGTTTAACCGCTTCTAGGTGAGATGTTTTGGGATCCTCTTAAAAGTGTGCACAAAGGCAAACACTAAACATGATATCGGGTCTACTTGCCGTTAAGTATAATAAACTACCTATCATGCCTCTATATTTGGTATTATCTACGGACTCACCTTCTTCGTCTCTCGTGAGTTTGGTTTTCGTAGACATAGGGGTTTTTATTGGCTTAGAGTCTTCTAGTCCAAATTTCTTAAGCATTTCCTTAATATATTTTGATTGATTAAAAAATATTCTATCATCTAATTGTTTTATTTGTAATCCTAAGAAAAAATTTAGTTCCCTCGTCATACTCATTTCAAACTCATCATGCATGATCTTGGCAAAGTCATCACACATTCTTAAACAGTTCGATCTGAATATAATGTCATAAACATTCAAGTTGGACCAATAATGAGACTGGAGTCGTTCTTTTAGTGAAGAGTATGTTATCTACCATTCCCATGGAGTAATTATGTTTAATAAGAAAGGCTTTTAATCGATCGTACCAAGCTTTTGGAGCTTGTTTTAGACCATAAAGAGCTTTCTTAAGTTTATAGACATAATTAGGTTTTGCGAAGTCAATGAATCCTGGAGGTTATGCCACGTAAACCTCCTCATTGATAAAACCGTTAAGGAATATACTCTTCACATCCAATTGGTATAACTTAAAGTCTAGTGTGGCGCAAGCATAAGCTAAAAGTATTCTTATGGACTCTAGTCTAGCTACGGGTGCATATGTTTTGTCGTAATCAATTCCTTCTTGTTGATTATATCCTTGGGCGACTAACCTAGCTTTGTTTCTAGTTACGACGCCATTTTCATCGAGTTTATTTCTATATACCCATTTTGTTCCTATAATGGTCATATCCATGGGATTTGGGACTAGTTCCCACATAAAAAACAGAGCATCATTTGTTTTTGAATTGTTTTAGTTCCTCTTTGCCATGGCCAGTAACTCAAATTTTCATCTTTTAATGCCTCATTTATATTTTTAGGTTCTATTGTCGAAATAAAGCAAAAGAAATTGCTTTTGTCTTGAGCTTGCGACCTAAGAGTTCTTTGATTTAGATTACCAATAACGTTTTCTAGGGGATGAGTTTTAGATTCTTTAATATTTACAATTTGATTATTTTCTAATGAAATGTCTTCAAGATTATTGCCTATGGGTTTTGTTTTACTAACCTCAATAGCTTCTTCTTCGACTAGCTCATCATCTTCTAATGGTGATGTTTTAGGTGGAGGTGGAGTTTCATCAAAAGTTCATTCCAACGACTCTTTCAACTTTCATTATTTGTTTTTGGTTCTGTTAAGTATTTTGTAAGTTTTAATTTTTGGGATATCCTAGAAGGACTCCTTTCGTAAGACTTTGGGCCAAACTTGTGTGAGTAATCTTTTTGATAGAATAAACACTTTTATTCCGAATACTCTAAAATTAGTGAAGGGTTTTGTTTCCTACTCTTAAACAAATCGTATGGAGTTTTTCCTAAAATACATCTAATGGAAGCTCTATTAATTATATAGGTTGACATATCGACCGTATTCACCAAATTTTTGAGGTAATGGATTGTTCGTTTAAACATGTGTTCTACCATTTCTTGTAGAGTGCTATTTTTTTCTTTTACTACCCCATTTGATTGTGGAGTTACGAGGAGCGGAAAAAATTATGAGATTATTCCTATTTAAATTCACAATAGTTCTGAATTGTATTCATTATCAACATTCCTGACCCACGATCTGTTTCTAATTTTTTATACATGGAACATCTTAATTTGTTTGGATCTAATCTTTGCTAAATATTTCGGAATTTTTTTGAAGGGCTTCGGTTTTATTTGCTAAAAATCTAGTCCATGTGAATCGAGAATAGTCATCTACGATTACTAAGGTATAACGATTTACCTCCAATAAACTTTGTATGGCGGAGCGGCCAATCAAAATCATGTGAAGTAGTTCTAAGCATCTAGTTTGTTGAAACTATATTTTTTATCCTTGAGACTCGCATGAGCTTGTTTTCCTATTTTGCAAGCATCCACAAAAATGTCGGGTCGTATTTTAATTTGGGTAGGTTTCTAACTAATTATTTAGAGGCTAATATTGAATTTTTGCAATATTAGCGTGACCCTAATCACCTATGCCATGTGTGGGAATTTTCGTCAATGTTGCAAGGAAATTTTGATCTTCCGGTTATTTCCTAGTTTCATTTATATAAATATTCCTCCTTTTCCTAATCCTTTACTATAACCTTTTGTCTCTGATTATTTCGCTATCGTTTTTGTAAATATTACTTAGCATTTGTAATCACATATTTGACCATACACAGCAAGTTATATGTTAAGTTATCTACGGTGCTCAATCATTTTTAATTATTAGTGTGTCTGTGCGATCATACCTTTGCTGTGATTTTTACCGGCCAAGGTTTTTTTTTTTACTCACAAAGTTTACGTTTCCTCTGTTGTATGCTTTGTATGAAGAAATAACTTCAATTATACGGTCATGTATTTTGGAGCATCCACTATCTTTTTCAATCCACTCATCTGGTTCCAGTTTATTCCTAGGCATATTTCATCGGGCGCTTGAGCTACAGACAAGTTTACATCTTTATTCTTTTCCACTAAATCTTCTCCTTGTCGCTCCATGCCTCCTCCAATAAATTGCTCTTTGATCATGTTCTTCTGATGCTTTGACTTCTCCAATGAGGTGATTTGATCACCACATCTAAAAAATTTTCTTTCACTTTTAACTTAGCCATCCATTTCTACTTCTTTGGAATGTTTTTCATCGCCTCGTGGTAGTCTTTACAAATCTTCCTGTCTCTTAAAAGAATTTATTGAATTCCTTTATGCCTAGCATACTCTTCGTCTTTCACTATCGGTGTTGAGCTATCTTTATCATCTTAATTCCTTTTTCTCCTATTAATGCATGAGGTCTACTTTGTTATTCTTCGCTTTGGACCGTTTCAAAAATCTTTTTTATTACTTCTTATAAACTTCAAGTTTCCAACAAGTACGAAAAGAGGTAAGGTTGTTAGATTCTTTGATTCTTTCAATCGCTGTGACTTCACGCGCATTTTTGGATGTAATGCCCTAAGAACTCCTAACACAATTCTTGCTAGAAAAATCTTCATCAAGTGCTTTTAGACTAGTAATAATAATGTTAAATTTAGCAAATGCATTATCTATTGATTCCTCTTCCGGAATCGTAAATTGTTCATATTGTTGAACAAGAAGATCTATTTTGTTAGCTTTGATATGATTTATTACCTGACTGAGTATATTAATAAAGTATCCAAAATTTCTTTTCGGTTGACACTTAAAATTTTCTTTGTATTCTTTACGTGGCAAAGCATTATAAATTATCATTTTAGCTTCATTATTTTTAGCAAGTTTCTTTTTAAGATCATCGTTTTGTTTATGAAAAGGTACAACTTCATCCTTTTTAGTTTCGGGATTATTTTGAATCGGAGGAAAATCTACATCTGTAATAACTTGCAAAGATCTTAGATTCTTTTGACTTCACATAAGTTTCAAATCTATTTTTCCAATAAATAAATCCATCACTTTCAAATAGTGGTGGTCTTTGCATAGATTGCCCTTCTAAATATTTTTCTGATTCCATAGATCGATTCAAGTTTTAAAATACAATTTATTTTAAAAATCTTGTTTAGCGTGGCTCTTGATACCAATTGTGGAAAACTAGAAGGGGGGTTGAATAGTTTACTGCTTTTTAATTTAAGGTTTTAAAGTGTTTGTAAAAATTCTAGATTCGACTTTATGTGAATTCAATACTTGCACAATATAAACAATATGTTATCTAGTCAAATTGATATGTTAGTTGTGAGGGAAATAATGTAAGACAAGAGATAAGAGTAAGAACAATCAAACCATAATGCGAGGATCCACTCCCCGAGCACCTAACTCAAGAGTTTTCTTCACTATGTCAACAAGATCCCTTATGGCGGAGAAAACCGTACACAACGTTGCTTACACCGATTTACGACACAAAGCTAAATGTCGAGTTCTAATCTTAGCTAGAACCAATCTATCACAACACGACTTCACTACTTGTTCACAACTTCATAACTTCACAACTTCACAACTTCTTCACAACTTCACAACTTCAAGACTTCACTCCACCACACTATTTATATCACAAATATCGAACACTACTAGGTAAGATCACCATGATCTAACTATACTTATAAAGATTGCCAAGATCTAACTACTACACATAAATACAAGATATACAAATGATTTACATGTATGTGATATGGATGCAACAAGATTGCTATGCACACTAAGGTATAATACTTCTTCACTTGATGATGAAAGTATTCTTCTCTTGTACTTGAAGAATTAAGCTTGGATTACTTAGAAACAAAGATTTATGATTAAATGATCAAAGGATTTTATAGAGGATATGTGGGCTGTTTTGAGCAGAAAGAATGAGTGCAAAAGGTGAGAAAATTATGGGGAAAAGTCTAGTATTTATAGGATAAACTGGGGGAGCGTCTACCTAGGGGCGGTCCCCTTAAATAGGTGGGCGGTCTCCCTAATTTTAAGGGGGCCGACCGTGTATTTAAGGGGACTGCCCAAGACTAGGGCTTCCCCAGTTTGTCTTTTGTGTAGGGGGAATTTTTTAGAACTTTTCTTGCGGTTTTAGGTCCGAAAATTTGAATTTCAAAATGTTTATTTTGAATAAAACATGTCTTTTAATTGTAGAAATGTTTTGTAATGTTTATAAAATGTTTACAATATTTATAAAAGTTAATGTGAGCTTGATAAAATTTCCTTTGATCTTAAAATGAATTTGCATTTATTTATTCATACTTTTATGTGATGTATTTGTTGAATGAGAATTTACTACTAATTACTTGTTTACGTTGAACGTTTTTATATTTTGTGATTATCAAAACGTAAAGATGTGAAAAAATATAACCAGTTTAGTTAGTTAATAAACAACATGTATAGGCTTTTTGGGTGTAATCCTAAAATTTTACCAATTTAAACAAGTTACTCCATCTAAATCCATAGTACTCATCACTGTGAATTGAGTGATATACCAAGCTAAGCTCTAAAGTCTACTACATCACCAGCCCACTCATATTTTTGTAGAATTTGAGTAAACATTTGAAAATGAATAAGGTTAAATCCTCACAATATCTAATAAGGGTTGTTGTGTGCGGGTTATGTAACAGGTAATTTGACAGAAGTATGCTTGAAATTTTTTAAATTTAAGCATAATTTAAGCATTTTAATGTGAACAATAGGATAAGTAAACATTCTAATTTCATCCCCTCACTTGAATTATACTCGTTGTATGAATAAAACATTAAATGCGGGAATTAAAAAGAATTAGAATGAGAAACTCCCATGATGTTTTTGCTCGGTAGATTCTCCATGTTGATATATTGAGCAAGATTGTGTGTTATAGAGTGCGTCTGAATGCCCGCATGACTACAATCACACATTAGATTCCAGAAAATATTCCACTAATGTCACTGTGTTCGTTCAGAAGGTCCTGTATTAAGCATAAGAAAACAAGTACAATTCTATCTCCGTGTATTTGTTGGTTAGACTTGAAATACAAACCTAAAGACTATACAGGAAGTCGATATGCCATATCAATTCCCCAGGATACGTCGTATTGATACCTGTGTTGAATACGCTGTATTCATTTAACGAATACGTCATATAGACTATGCTAAAAATAAAAACTGGATAACGTCCAGATAATCAATACTCCGTATCCTTGGGGTTTGGATATGCCGTATAGACAGTCTAGAAAGACAGACTCGATAATAAAATTAAAAATACATTCTGGGTTGTCTCCTGGCAAGCACTTTTGTTTACAGAAAAGTCTTTAAGTTAGACTCACCTTTAGCTAAGGATGACAAAAATTATACAAGCCTAAGTATTCGCATTCATCCATATTATCTCCTATATTATCAAACTTAGGGTGCGTTTAGTTCGCAGAATGTTTTTGTTGGAATTGGAATGTGTTTGATGAATTGGAATGTTAAGGAATTGGAATGTTAAAGAATTGGAATGTTAATGAATTGAAATCTGAAGGAATTGGAATTTATGAAAATTATCGCGTGTTTGGTTGGAAAAAAATGAAATGAAAAAACAAATTATATAATTATATTAATAATAATAAATATAATTTTTAAAAAATAAATAAATAATAATAATATAATTTTTAAATAATAATATAATTTTTAAATAAATAAATAGATAATAATAAATAAATAAATAATAATATATTTTTAAATATATAATTAAATATAATTTTTAAATAAATAAATAAATATTTGAACCTCGGATGTGATCACACCATTTGGTAAGTTACCTCATCATTACCATTGTAAATGGTAATCATCCATCAAACCGTCTTTCTTTGACTCCAGTTTCTTAGCAAAACTCTTTTCCAACCATTACATCACCCATTTCTTCATCACGATAATGATCTATGTCTTTTATCACTGCAAAATCTATCATAACAGAGAAAGTTTCAACAAAGATAGGTGCATTCATAAAGGCTTCAACTACATTTTTCCCTTAAAATTCCAACTTGTCTTTCATTATAGAGTTATAAAACCTTTTAGACATCATATTAATGGACAAGAGATTAAGGAAATTAAAATCTACATGTTCATAACCTATCATGCATAAAGAACCTCAAATTGTAAGCATCATTGACATTCATCCTCATTATCTCCTATATTATCAAACTTAGTTTCTATATCCTCAATTATGGGCTCATCCATACCCTCACCTTCGTCAATGGTGGGTACAAAAACCTTAACTTGATTTCTCCTGTGCTCTATGGGTTTATTTGGATCATTTAGTTCAATGATCCCCTCGAAGTTAGGGTCTTGCAATTTATTCTTCCTCAACTCGTCGCCCATTAGCCTAATTTCTAAACCAAGTTTCCTACTTTCTAGCAAACCTAATGCATAGACCCTCTTAATTATGTTACTGGTAGGTTTATGACTTTTAAAGAAAATTTTATCATTCCCAATGCTTAAAGTTATTTTTGCTTTAAACACGTTTATAATAGCATGAGCAGTAGAAAAGAAAGGTCTTCCTAGGATCAAAGGGGTCTTGAAATCCTCAGGGATATCTAAAATAATGAAGTCTACTGGGAAAGTAAATTTATCTATTCCTACTAGAACATTTTCAACAATTCCTTTGGGTCGTTTCACTGTTCTATCAGCCAATTCGACAATTAATTTAGTAGGAATCAAGTCTCCTAATCTTAGGGTAGTATAGATCAAATAAGAGATGACACTTACACTTGCTCCTAAATCAGCTAAAGCTTTATTGAAACACATATCATTAATGAAACAAGGTAAAGTGAAACTCTCCGGGTCTTTCTCTTTTTCTCCATCAGTTTCCTTCAATTCGTCCTAGTAATCATCGTTCAAGTGATTCGAAGAAGGTATAGTCATTTTCTTTGATTCGGAAAATAAGTTTCTGTTTTATAGATTTGATATGGCGTATTGGCTAGCATCAATACGGCGTATTAAAGGCTTGTCAGCTTTAACAGAAGTAGAAATCGTCTCATCATTAACTCTCGGCTTGCTTTGTAAATTCCCAGATAGTCTTCTACGCAAAATAATGCTCATTTGCCTGACTTAGATCTCCAAAGCTTTGATCAAGGCTTTTTGATTCCTTAATGCGAAATCCATGGAGGCTTGTATTTCCTTGATCAAGTTGGTGTTTTCATCAAGCCTTTTTACAATCTCGGCCATGTACATGCTTAAAAACTCTTCCAAAGTAAGCTCTGTCGTTTCTTGTAATCTCTTCTTCCAAACTGATTCTCATGATCAGTAATGAGGTCGAGTCCCCAGAAAATTCGAACAATCAAGACCAGTTGTCTTGATAAGCTTCCTATCTAATTGTGATACTCGTTCCAGGTCTTTGAAAGGTTGAATGAGTTCTCCGAACTCCTTGTAACGCACTACCTGAAATAGAAGACAAACAATCAGTAGTATATGCTTTGGAAGAAGGTAGATGATAAAGCACGAAAATGGAATA
>BQNB010036569.1:0-50028 GCA_026074375.1 Tanacetum coccineum | reverse complement strand
TTATACTTGTTTACGTGCTTTTGTATGTGACCTATCATTCAACTGGATCTAGTGATACGAACCAAGTAATCTAGATGCCGAGATGACTCTCCATATAGTGATTTATACATCTAGACCAATAAGATCACGAATAATAAACTATCTTTGCCCTTAGATTGTGAGATTAGTTGAACCGGCAGGTGACCCTTGGGATCAACAAGTATATTCTCAATTAATTGGTAAAGACTTGGTTAGTGGACTACTAGTGTATGAATTGCCTTTAAGCAATAAGTGGGTGAAGTCTCTACGATCTAGGGTTTAACAAGATCACCATTGCTTTAATCCTTAAGATAGATTATAATCAACAAATAAGGATGCTTTTTGCGGATTCGTTTAATTGTGACAAAATTCTTCGTATCTAGGTCTTAGGAAGAAGTACCGCCTAAGTCTTAAGAATGATATGCCGCCTCGAGATAAGTAATCATTACACTAAATAAACAAACCGACATTATGAATGGATTAACAATGGTTAATACAGTTTTCTTATATTTGGCTAGACCGCTCTTTATCTTCTATCAATTTGCTTGCGTGTGTTTTAGTGTCTTACGTTGATTTTAGTCACCACAAAACCCGTGCCAGTCTCTCAGGCTGAAAACCCCCCTTATCTGTTAAATTTAGGATTAACATAGGTTTAGCATAGGTTTAACATTGAATAGAATTAACTTAGCTTAGATAGCAAAAATATTAATAAATTGAAAGATTGTTTCTCTCTCTTAGTAATCGATACCCTACTTACCACGAAACTCCCCTCTGACCGGGTATATTGCCCGTTAAAGTGTTGTTTTTTGTAAAGTCAGCAAAATATAAATTTAAAACTTGAAACATAAATTACAACCACACAACAACACATCACTTACCAATAAACCTACAATCGATTGGGTACTTTGCTCGTTAGTGTTAGTTAATAGGTAAAGTCGGCAAAATATAAATAGTAAAACTTGATAATATAATTATCTATACTAAACGACACATCATATACATTGTATTGTTAAGTTTTGACCCATCGTTGAACCCCTTCAGCTTTCATTTGCAAAATTATTTAAGGGTTGAGGTTTTGATCCATCAATGTTCAACATACCTAGTTTAACAATCAATCTTTTGAAAGTCGGTTCCTCTAGTGGCCGGTAAAGATATTAGCAAGTTGATATTGAGTGGGAATGAAATGTAATTAAATGTCCCCTTTCATGATATGATCTCTGATAAAGTGATACCTGATATCAATATGCTTTGTTCTTGAGTGCCGAACTGCATTGTTTGAAATTGCAATAACACTTGTGTTATTACAAAATATGGGTACCTTCTCATATATTATGTCATAGTCACTGAACTGACTTTTCATCCATAGTATATTGGCACAACATCTAGCAGTAGCTACATATTCAGCTTTAGCTGAAGACATAACTACAAATTGCTGCTTTTTAGCACTCCAGCACACAAGTTTGTCCATATTTCATCCAATATAGGCATAGTTTGAGTATCCTTTTAGGTTAAGGACCTGAACATTTTGGATACCAAAGACCAAGACTTAGAGTACCTTTTAGGTACCTGAACATTCTCTTAACAACAATAAGGTAAGATTCCTTAGGATTTGCTTGATATCTTATAGAGAGACAAGTAGATAACTAAATGTTAGGTCTGCTTGTAGTTAGGTACATTAGTGATCCAATCATACCTCTATATTGAGTCTCATTTACAAATTTACCATTAAGATCAGGTTCTAAGTTATTAGGAGGTACCATTGGAGTTCTCACTGATGAACCATTTATGTCATACTTCTTTCGCAGATCTTTGACATAGTTTTCTTGGTTGATTGAAATGCCTTTTTAGATTGTTTAATCTGAAGGTCAAGGAAATAGGTGAGGACACCCATCATGCTCATTTCATATTTTTGAGTCGTTAGTTTAGCAAACTGCTTGCATAAATTTGTATTGGTTGACCCAAAAATAATATCATCAACATAGGTTTGAACCAAAATTACATTAATTTTGGTTTTGTAGACAAACAGTGTGATGTCTATCTTTCCTCTCATAAACTTGTGTTCGGTAAGGAAGGTTGAAAGGGTTTCATACCATGCTCTTGGAGATTGCTTTAGTCCATAAAGAGCTTTGTCTAATTTGCAAACATGGTTTGGAAATTCACTGCTCTCAAAACCTGGAGGTTGTTTAACATAAACTTCTTCTTTTAGTTTTCCATGAATGCACTTTTAACATCCATTTGGTATACTATGAAGTTTATGTAAGTGACAAAGGCAAGAAATATCCTAATTGCTTCAAGTCTTGCAACTAGAGCAAAGGTTTCATCATAGTCTATGCCTTCTTACTGATTCAAGCCTTGAGCTACAAGCCTTGCCTTGTTTTTGATAACAATGCCAGTTTCATCCCTTTTATTCCTAAATACCCATTTTGAGCCAATTATGGTTTTACAATATGGTTGAGGAACCAGTGTCCAGACTTTGTTTTTTGAAAATTGATTTAGTTCCTCTTGCATGACATCAACCCATCCAAGATGCTAAAGTGCTTCAATAACCTATTTAGGTTCTTCTTCTGAAAGAAAGTCTACAAATAGACATTCATGAGATGAAGCAGCACTTAATTCTTTAACCATTACCCTTGTAAGCATTCCATCTCCTGGATTACCCACAATGTTGACCAACTCAATATGTTTGTCTCTAGACCATCTGTCTTGAGTAGTTGAAGTTGCCATAAATGGTATAAATGAAGGAGATATAGTTTTTATTGATGAAACTGCATTTGGTACTGAAGTATCCTCAGTTGGAGAGGATAAATGTTCAGTGATCTGAACGTATTTAGTGTTTGGGAGGTTATCAATGATATGATTATCATTTTTGGGATTTGAGGGTTCAGATTGATCATCATTTAAGATTTCATTATCTTGAACTGGGTGATCATTTTGATCATTGTGATCATTTTGATCAGCGTAACTATTTTTGTTAGATGAAGCATGAATTTCAATGACAACTAGTACATGTCTCTCATAGGGTTCTATGAAAGGAACAATATTGCTATTTACTTGATATCTTTAAAAAAGCTCATAGTTATAAAGATACTCATCAGGTGGGTATCTTTCTGATTCAACAATGGTGATGTTGTCAACTGAAGGTTGAGAGAATTTGATAGCATCAGTGCTTCATCAAATATGATGTGATAGGTCTCTTCAGTTTGTTGCATTCTGGTATTAAAGACCATAAAGCCTTTGGAAACAAGTGATTATCCAAGGATATAATTATCTTCAGCTTTTTCATCAAACTTCCCTAGATGATCTTTATGATTATGGATGTAGACTGGACATCTAAAGACATGAAAGAAGATGGTATTTGGAAGTCTCTCACAAAAGATTTCATAAGGAGTTTTGAGATGTCTTTTAACAATAGTGGACCTATTTTGAGTTTAGCATTCAGTCTAATATTGTTTTGAATAAACAGATTCTGAAAGCATTGTTCTTGCAGCTTCTATGAGAGTTCTATTTTTTTCAGCAACACCATTTTGTTCAGGTGTGTAAGGAGAAGAATTTTTTTTATGAAATCCCTTTTTCATCACAGAAGTTGACAAGAATGTTATTCCTGAATTCAATACCATTGTCAGTTCTAAGTTGTTTGACTTTGATGTCATTTTGGTTTTCAACTCTTTTGATGAATGACATAATGGTTTCAGGTGCATAACTCTTCTTTTTCAGGAAGTATACCTAAGTGTACCTTGAGTACTCATCAACAATGACAAGGGTATACTTTTCATGGTTGATAGACCTTATTAAATTTGTAATGTTATTAAGAAAAATTAAAACTTATATGTTTATTAAGTTCATATAATTATTTACGATTTAACTAAAGTTTTGTTAATTACCCCTCCTTTTTAATTATTTTTTTACAAAGTCGAATCATGTTTTTTTATATATATTTATTTTTCTGGATTATATCTATATTGGCTTGACAAAATTGAAGACAATTTTGACTTTTATTAGCAAATGATAATGCTTTATTTTTTCTACGTGGCAAAATCAATATCTTACATTGGTATAACATAATTGAGTTCTTATTTTTGTATGATATCCTATTATATAAGATATAATAAAGTTGCATACTAACGGATCAATCATAGTCGTTCATTTTTTATCAAAGGAAAAAACCATTTCCACCCACTTTTCTAAAAAAAATAATTATCTCAAAAGCCATTAATCATTAAGCGAATTTAATTACACAATTGCGACAAACATTTATTTATTTCTCGATAAATGGACACTTTAATATACTTTCCAAAAAATAATTTTTCTCTTTTTTCACGCGTTTTTTCATGTATTTCTTTTTTTTTTTGCTTTTTATTGTTCTAATATTTAACACCTGTAGTAAATTGAAAATAACTCTTTCTACGAAACTTTATAAGTTTCATCGTTTTTGTTCTTCCTGAAAACTAGACAATCGTAGCTTTCAACCATACATAACAAACTATATTTTGACTTCTGTTGTTAATTTGTCGAAGTTGAACGAAATACGAGAAAACTTGAGCCTTTTGTGCGTATTAATAATTTACACTATGAAATAACATGTGTTGTGTAAATTTTGAAATTCTCATATTATTTTTGATTCATGTTAAGTGTCATCTGTAACAACCCGAGTTTTACGACGCGTATGAAGATCGCGGATTCGACGTCATAATTATTATTTTTCGAGTTCGTATGATTGAACGTCGACGTTTGATATTTTATTTGTCAGGGATAATTATTTTTGTATTATATTTCAAACGGAAGTGAGAAATTTTATTTTTAGTCGATTTTCGAATCAACATTTATCCTGAGCTATGATAGTTATTTTACTACGTAATTGATTTTTAGTCGTTTATGCTATATAAGGTTTGGTGAAAATTTGCATTTATTAGGAAATTACAAGCCGTGATTGAGTTTCTATTTGTTTTTAGCATCCGAGAAAGTTAGAAAAATTTATATTGTCGCGCCGAGAGCGTGATTATTTTATTTTTGTATTTTACGGCTTTCCCTCGAGTTTTTCTAAAAACCGTGTTTAAAGGTCGTGTTTTACGTGATTTAACGTTTTATTAAATGTTTTAAACTAAAATTAGTGGGACGGAATAAAAATATTTACGAATGTGGTGTGACCCGAGCATTTGGTCGGTTATATAACGAAACAAACACCTTGGTACTAAAAATAGAAGGACTTTAAGGAAGGAGGCTAAAAGTGTTAAAATGCCCAAACTAATTTCCTATAAAAGGAAGTCATACTTCCACATTTTACTCTTTACAAAATTTTGTCTTCCTCTCTCTCTCCCTTTTAAACACCACGACCGGCCACCCATTCCGACACCCAAACCCGAAGATTTTCCGACATGCAATATAATCCTCATACAAAATATTAATCCTCTCATCAAGACCTATATATCCCATAAAAATATACGACGTTCAATGGGTATTTGAAAAGTTAGAGTTCGGGTTTGATTTAACCATTTTCGGTTGAAAGATGGTAGTAAAACTGATAGATAAGTGTTATTGGAAGCTTGGTTTTAAATAAAAGGGTTCGGTTTTGGTTATGAGGTTGGTTCGAAGTCACGGCTAGGAACAAAGGGGACGAGACGAAAACTTTTCTTGTTCAATCTTGTTTAATATAACATTGTAAGTGTTCTTATTACTAGTAATATAATCGTTTTCGCGATTTGATTTGTTCTCGATATATTGCATGTGATGAAATCCGAGGATCTTGCGCTAGATTAGTTGTAATATTGAATGATTGAACGATATGGATATCGTGTATAGGCTAGTTTAGACATGTTGCGAGGTGATTTTGGGTCAAAAATAGATTTTGGCGCATTTTATAAAACGCAAAACCGAGCAGAAACTTTGGCTCGGAAAACGAGGTTTGAGAATTTGTAAAATCTGATTTTGGTTTAGAAAATATGGTAGAGGGCATTTTTACGATCGCTTCAGTATAAAGTGGGTCTCGTAACTCTTAAAAACGAAAAAGTTACGGCGAAAACAAGATTTGAAAACTTGAATAATTCCAAACAGCTATTAGCTATTTTTGGAATTTGTCCAGATTATTAAATGGCCATTTTGAGCACTTTTGAGTCCGTTTTAGCCTTCCGGCAAAACACGAAAGTTGTTCAGAATGTCGTTTTATTTTGCCACGAGGCATATTAGTTTTAAAATCACATGATAACGGGTCAAAACTGAAAGTCAAATTTCTAGAACATATTAAAAATGTAATAGTTCCAGCAGAAACTTGCAGGGGCATTTTCATCATTTTCCTTCGAGTTTCAAGTCTCGGGTAAAACTAAAAAATTGTCCGGAACGTCGTTTTTCATAAAATCTCTTTAGAGTCCGAGTCGTGAAAATGTGTTATAGCGGGTCGTTTTGGACGGGTCAGATTTAGGAAAATATATATATGAATAGTAAAAGTCAAATAAAGTCCAACATTTACTTTTGAAAGTCAACGGGTTGATATGAGACTTGTTGGATGTTTATAAAAATAATAAACACTATTATTACAAGTATAACATTTTAGACTTAACAATTTTTATGAACGGGGATAATTCAAAAAATGAAAACTTTTGAAATATAGTATACTTATACATACGAGTATATAAGAAGAATATCGTCGGAAGTATCATATAAATGGCAATACGATGATAAAATGGTTATGGATAAAAGATAAAATATCTTATGGACTAACGTGACCAAATGGACGGACTTTCCGAAAATAGTAACTTTCCAAAAATAGAAAGTTTCTAAAAATAGAAAGTTTTTAATAAATTATTATAACGTGTAAGTAAAAGAATGATCGTAACTCAATTTTGTGGGGTTTAAGACCTAGGACGTGCAAGTGGATTTCTCATAACATGTGTATGTATATTTATATAGTTTTAATAGTTGCGATATACGCACTATTCGATCGTACCCTATTGTATAGTAATCGAGCGACATAAATTATAGGTCGCAGTTAAGTTCGTTGTTGTGACATTTTGGGATTGTTTCTGTTATTTTGATCTTCGGCTTCGATCAAGGTGAGTTCATAGCCTCGCTTTTGAACCGTTTTAAATGTTTTATAACCCGCGAGGGGGATACATGTTGTTTTAAAAATTGAACGTGATGTGTTTTGATATGTGATATGATTTCATTGCTATGAGTATATGCCTTTTACTATGTGACCGTTAATTACCGAGGAGGTAAACACTGAATGCATTAAATAGATTTATTGGGTTTGACAACCCTGTCCGGGGTCTGAATCCGATTGTGAACACCCTGTAACGGACATTTTGTATTGAGACTAGGGGTGGTGGCATACTTCCTGGTCAGTATTTTATCCTAAATGATAAATGTGTTAAGGTTCGGTACACGGGCTCATGTTAGTGAAAATCATGATATAACTTGCCATGCAAGCAATGTTATACTTGTTTTTGTGGAACCGAATATTGCGTTCTGACTGTTATTTGTAAACTCTATGAATTCACTCAACGTTTTTTTGACGTTTTTAAGCATGTATCTCAAGTTAGAAGATGTTGATGGCTTGGAAGGAATGGAACGCGGATATCAAGAATTGTGTGTCGGTGAAATTTTGTACATTTAACTAAAACGATGTTTTAGAAAAGAAGTCGCGTCATGACTTTTTGGAAAGAAAGTTCTAAGTTAGTTTGGGACATAATTAACTCTAATTATTCTTAAATAAAATTTTGTTTTATACACATATCATTTGATCGTTTACTAGGACTCGTGTGCATGTATTATGAAGTAGCACCCCAAATGTTGTATTCCATTGCATATCGTATTTTGGGGGTGTTACAGAGTGGTACCAAAGCACGAGTTGTAGCGAACTAAGTCGTTTTACAAAACATGGACTACAACTGTTTTTGGAAAAATTTCACGAGTCTTTTACCGTCGTCCGATATCCGCGCGCGTGTCGTTTCCGATCCTTAGACGCCTTGTGTGATGCCTTTAATTACAATCTATATGCGTAACAAGTGGGTGACACTTGATATAAGTATTATATACGTGTGCGTATATATATATATATATATATATATATATATATATATATATATATATATATATATATATATATATATCGATACTACCTTATAATGGAAATTTCACCCATTCTTGAAAAGAGTAAGAATTGAAAAGTTGAAAATTGTACAAGCCTTAGAAACTAAATTTACAACCCATTCTACTTTTAATATTTGTCATAATGCTAATTGATAATTTCTGATGCTTTGAATGTTAATTGGCTAATTATGCATTAATCTCTAGAAATGTACAAGCCTTGAAAACTAAATGTACAAGCTTTAAAAACTAATAAGACATTAAATGTGTGATTATTAATTTCATTGAATGCTAATTGTTAATTTGAAAGTTTAAATTAATAGCCTCATGCATATATAAATCTATTATACCCATGATACAATTCTCATTCACTCAATTCTTATTCACTCCTCTCTCTTCTCTAACCACCATCGGCTGCCCCCACCACCATCGGTTGTCGCCCCACCGTCGCCGGCTGCCGCCGCTCGCCACCTTCGCTAAAATGTTTTTAGGCATTTTTTAATATTTTATTAGAATTATATGATTTGGCATATTTTGAGGGTTTTTTGTTATATATTTTGAAGGTCTATGTTTTCAAATGTTTTTTTTATAGAAGGAACGAGTGTTATGATAATGAAGATGAACTACAATCATTTAGGCATAAGGCACGACAACAAGATAAAGTATACGAGGAACGTGAAGAAAGCTGTTGGATTCTGCATCTTCGCACCGGTATATTTTATCCGAAAAGTCATGAAGGGGTGATGAATGAAGTTCCTGATGGTGCTGCAATCTTTGCATCCAGTTATTGTCTTAGGAACAGCGACATGTATCGAGTTTAATTACTCTTATTTACTCTTATCAAAATTTATAGAGAGGACGACAATACAAATCTGTTACATTCTTAAAAGCTACAATTTTTACAAAGAGATGTATGGATACTCATGAAATACAGTAAACTATCTATAGACATAACATTGGATCGAACAAAATTTAAGCATTGAATATGTCTTAATACCTATATGAACATACACTATACATAAAGCTTGTTAAAACTAATTTATATTCTGCGCGCGATAGAATCTAACTGAACAAATAACTATAGATTAGAAACACTAAGATATCTTGATTATATCACAAACTATACGCGGAAAATCTACTATTGCTAATACTCAAGTCAAAGACACAATGAAACAATAAAAACCAAGCGATCTTTACTAAACTTTCAATATATTAATACTAACATGATTTCTACTCTACAAGCTATTAATACAAATCATGAAAAACTGCCTATCTTACGATCAATAGCCCGTGAAGAGTGTTCCTTTATAAGCACTAAGAGAAACCCTACATCTGGAGCCTTAACAAAATATAGACTACAAGTGATATCGTTAGCATATCCTATTACCTAATATAACTACCCATGCATATCACTTCTCTAGCAGTACTAACTAAATAACTAACAGACTAAACAAACATACTAACCCACACAGTACTAACAATATGCACGATAGGCCAAGCGACTAACTTAAGCTTAACAGTAACTAATGTCTTTCTCTTGGCATGTACTAAGTTGAACTCAGTAGAATAAACTCATTGCTAGTAAGCACCGTAATTCCCAAGCAATACCATCCCACATCAACACTTGTAATCTTATCATATCAAAACTAGATCTACAAGTCTTCACTCAGATTACACAAACCATCTGTAGCTGAGCAGGAAGTGCTCAATCACAAACACTTTACTGACTTGAGGTCATGATCTATCTCTGCGCAAGTATAGAAAGATTTTCTATCTTCAAAAAGAGAGAGCCTCAATCTGCCAATATCATAAAATATTGATACACTCTCACTCTTGTTACACACAGCATCAAAAAAGTCAAAAGCATGCTCGTTGCGTCTCTACAGTTGCGAAAATCTTTCTCTAAATCCCAGCATGAAAAATAATCATGGTCCTCACTCAGTACTGCACACATATGAACAACCATGTATCAGATAAGCATCCAATTCAACGGATTACATGAGCCATATCAGCACTATACAACGCTATTCCATAAGAGTATCATATATCATCAATGGTTTTAAACAACCATCTATCAACCATCTCCCCAAAACGTCTCTCATCTTTTCTCCTTTAATTCTTCATTACGGGTTACTTATTGACAGTTGAAACATTACATGAACCTAGACTGTTCATTTTATACACCAAGGAAACCCTAATGGGCTTACAAAATGCATCAAGTGATCATGCATATCTATTCCTAATATAACTCATGCATATCACTTTAGCAGTACTAACTATATAACAAACAGTACTAACTAACAGTACTAATAAACTGGCAGTACTAACAATTTGTACTGGCAGTACTAACTAAGCTTGACAGTACTAAGTCTTCTCATGGCAGTACTAAGTTGAACCAGCAGTACAAAGTTGTAGAAGCCCTTAATTCCCAACAATCCTCCCCTAAACTTGTGATTGTCATTCAAATCTACAAGTTTCTCTGAATTAAACCATCTGTGCTGAGAGGATGCTTCCAAACACTTTACTGTCTTGGTCTGTTTGCTAGTATAAAGATTTTCCTTAAAAGCTCATCTGCCATCACTGAATATTCATCCACTTGCAGCTTGTTACTCAGCATCAAAGTCATAAGTGCTCTTGTCAATGGATAATCTTTCTCAACCAGCATGAAAATATCATGTCCTCTCTCTGTAGACACATGATGAACAACACATGTATCATATAACCTCCATTTCAAAGGATCATGCATATACCTTTGAAGCTTCCATAGAATATCATCATCATCTGGTTCAAACAACCTCTTCAACTCTACCCAAAGTTCTCTTTCTTTATCTTCAGTAGGTTCTGTTGAGTTGAATCTTTCATGAACTAGACTTCATAGTTTGACTAGATCATCCCTGTCAAAATTCTTTAGCATATCTTCAAAGATCTGATATACCTCTGTGTGATTACCTACTCTGATGATCTTCCAATACATTCTTGAGTCTTCAGTGTAAACTTCCTAGTCAATGATTGGGTATTTGGTTTGTAGGGCTTCAACATTCATTCCTTCTTCTGGAACTATGATCATTAGCTGTTGTAGTTGTTCTTGAGACAGTTCATCTTTTAATTATTCTTTAGCCGGTTCTGAATCTTCTCCTATCTTTTGTCTCTTTGAACTTTCTTGATTAAGTTCTTGTTCAACATCTATCTTTGAGCTTCTAGCTACAACTTTAGGAACTGTATCATCACTCTCCATTGGAGTAAAAGTATTTACCCTCTTCATTGTGGTCTCAAATAACTCCTTGACTTCATCAAAGGAAAGTTTCTTCAATTGTTGTAGAGTGTGACTTCCCATATGCTTGATATAATTACACGTGTAAGTCCTTTGTTGAGCTTGAGTCATGGGCTTGTTCCTTCTTTGTTGGGCAAATTTTCGCTTTCTTTCATTTATAAGCTCTACAAGTAATCTTACTTTGTCAGCTTCAGAGTGTTTTTCTCTTTCTTGTGCTTGTAACCTATGTGCTAACTCTTCATCAGCTTCAATTTGAGCTTGTATGTTATCCCATTCTTCAGCATTAAAAGTGCTAGCTTCTTCATGAACTCTAGCTATCCTTTGCCTTTCTTCCTCATCAAGTTGTTCTTGCAATCTCAGAGCTTCTTCCAACCCAAGTCTTTCTTGCTCTAGTTGCAACTTTGTCTTCTTCTGAACAGGTTCAGTTTCTTTCATAATAGCTTTTTCTTTATCTTTTCTTTTTGCTACACTTCTTTGATATACACTAAACTTTCAGCGGCAGTTTTAACTTCAGGGCTGGCAGTACTAACTTTTGCACCAGCAGTACTAACTGGTACATTAGCAGTACTAATATCAGGCTCAGCAATATAATCTTCTTCAGGAGTAGTAAACTCAAAATCAGATTCCAAATCATGTTCATGCCTCCCCTGAGTTTGTGCACTCATCTGTACTAGAGTAATTCCCTCATCTTCATCAATCTGAGCAATCTTCCTCCCCTGTTTGGAAGGATCCTCCAACTCATCTTCATCTTCTGAAACAACAAGTCTGACCTTTCTTCTAGATTTACTTGACTTTACTTTGTGCTCCAACTTCTTCACTTTCATGATGAGCTTAGTGTAAGCAGCACTATATGTCAGTTTAGTCTGCTTAAGTCGGACTCCAAAGTCTCCACTTTCTTAGATAATGTGGTATAAAGAACCATCAATTCATTAAGTGTCATACTGCCTTCATCACTTCCAAGTGAGTGAACTCTTGGGAGAGGTGAATCATGAGGCATGGTAGCAGCTTCTTCAGCAACATGGGTTGTTTGTATAGAGGGTGATGAAGTTTGTGGTTGTGAGGTAGATGGAGCACTAATGGGTGTGTAATGAGACTCAACTGGGATTGTTGATCCTTCACCCTGTAAAATCTGACCTCTACAAGTATTGTTTGAAACAATGGAGTGTCCACCCTAGTATATCCCTTGGAAGCTCTTTTCATATTGCTAAATAGTTTTTGTGTAAGGGTAGGAGCAATATAAAGTCTTTTATGAGGTAGAAGCAATCTCTTGTGCTTGTTCAAAAAGATTTGGATACATCAAAAATTTTGTTTTACTATCCAAGTTTTTCACCATGGCATCAAAAATCAATTTGGAAAAATTATCTTGACTCTCTCATCTATTCAAACATTTCTATACTGTCTTAAATATCCAAAAGAGTTTTTTACCTCGAAGGCATCTGTTCATAACACTCACGAGCGCGCGAAGTGACAACAAATCACTACAGCGAGATATCTGCGTCGCTGACGCGCTAAGTCCATAACACCTAGCCGTTGCTACACATGAGATGCGATACACTACTACATCATGTTCCCAAGCAGTTTTCTTAGAACTACATCCGTCATGCAAGTGATAGAGTCACACGGAATAAAAAATTAGCGCGCCTCTCGTAGGAGAAGAAAACAAGTCACGCTTCTTTTGACAACGCTATAGTTATCTCGACACATTGAGCGTACACACATACACTCCACACACAAGATCCTCAAGTTGAGTCTCAACACACAATATCTCTCATATCTAGCTCAGTGGCAAAAGTCAATACCAATCAAACAAGTCTCTTAACACACTGAGATGTCTTATTCATCAACACATGCCTCTCAATCAACACACACAAAGCACTATGACGAGCACCTTTTACCATCTCGAGTGCGAGACTAGGCAGTGATTCTCATGTCCTCCATTCTTAAGTGTGCATTGCAGAAGCAATTGTTAGCCTCAAAACGTAGCTCTCTATGAGACGCGTCAACAGAGACACTAGTTGGGAAATCGAAATCATATTGAGCAATCTTATCATTTTGTCACACACACTCTTATCATCACTTAGTGAGAAATATCAATTATATGTTGAAATCCTATCACATACTTATCTTCATCTTTCTGTCAACTAGGTGACATAAACATTGTATTATGATGGCGTAGTCTACAAAAATGCCGCGCGAATCATGAACCATCACATTGTCGGACTATTAGGAAGAGTATGTATTTGTGATATACATGTTATGATTCTTGGGACTATAGGGTTTGATAAGAGATGAGAGTGTAGAGTGAGCTTAAATGCAGAAGTGATAATTAGATTATGGTGAGAAGAACTTAGACAGGCTTGCTTGACCGACTGAATGAAATTTTTTTTTATCTTGAGGATACAAGATCGTCTGATATTATTAACTCTTCTATCTGAGAGCGAGAGGAAATATCACTTAGAACACACAAGTCAAAGCAGATTAGCGAAAGCGAGAGACAAGTGATGAGGCGAAATTGTGAGCGATACTGCTACATTAACTCTAGTTCAACGAAATTCCTGGTATCTGCCTCAAACATACAACGGTCCACTACCAACTAGTACTAATTTTAGCCTAACAATACTAACTTTAAGCCCAGCCATATTAACTTTACCCAGCAGTATTAAGATATGCCTTGCAGTATCAACTCCAATTCTGTTCCAACAAGCATTGCCATCATAAATTTTGATTCTCATAATCTCTCTTTTTGTTTTCAGCTCACTAAATCTCCCATTTCTTTTTATCACCAATTCACTCTTTCTGTTTTTATCAGACAATTCTCTTTCTCTTAGTTGCTATCTTCTCAGCTACTACAGATCAATCTACGATTCTCTTTCTCTTTGCGTCTACCAATTTCACAGTCTAGAAACTCACTATTAGATTTATGAACTTTCGACATCCAATCTATGCCGCAATTATTTATACGAAGAGAGTGTTGTCAATATGTAGTCTCAGACACGACACACATAAGTGGTGTTAGACACTCTTGAAAGAGGTTCGAGAGCGATTACAGAATATATTTACTGAGGCAAGTGATAGCTTAACAAACCTAGGTTTATCGAATAACATCCAAACACCTCCTGCGAGGATTGTTTGTACACCTGACAACCCTCTTTGAGCCCTGAGGGAGTACGACTCTTGAACTGATTCCACTTCTATATATCTCTATCTGGCTATCTCTTTATGAGAGACCGGACATGGGATACTAGATTTCCACATACAGATACACACATGACTATCCTATACAGATGTACACTACGAAAACACAACAGACAGAGTTTCAGTTGTTCTTGTGCGCATGATGTGGTCACTTAGTATTTCTTTCCGAACTCACTCCTAGCAGCTCTTATCATGTGACAACGAACTCTCATCACCAATCCTTCACGAGAGGATACGCATCACTGAGACTACAGTAGTACACATGTATGAACACCTGACACACTCTTATTTGATCTTTGTCCATAGCGGGTTTGAGCAACCACTCGCATTGACACACTTTTGTTCAATTATGAGTGAATTACATGATTCTTTCCAGCGCATATCTATATGTGATCTCGCCAATTATGACATCATTGAGCCGATCCACAATCAATTCATATAACAGCCACAGAACTCAATATCTTGCTTAGGTCTGTAATGTTAGGTCCAAGATATGCCCTAGACAATGACGATTTGATTAAAACACAGTATTTTATCTTTCTGTAGTCCTTACAAAATTATATTGAGAGAGATATATGTTGACTAACCAGTGAGATAGACAACGTAAGATAGAGGTCTCTCTATCAGACACTGATACACATATATAGTAGCTAATTATTTCATATATAGAAGAGATTAAATATTATGTCGCGATTCAGCAGGCAGAATAGACAACGTAGACATAAGACTGATAGTAATGGTGACCGTGATGGAAAGATTTGAAATTTGAATTTCAGATTCATTTACACGTATGTTGGATAAGGATGAATGAGTTGTGTGTGAGTTGTCATGATGTGATAGAATGGAGCCTCTTGATCTTAGTTTGAAATGAAGGGTGAGGATGTGAAGATGACACTTGGTTAAGTGGCAAGATCAAGGGTAGAGAGAGATGTGTGCCTGTTGTGTGAGTAAGAAGAGAGTGTTTGTGAGAGAGGTTGAGTTTGTTTGAGATGAAGCATCAATCCAATGGTTGAGAAAAGAATGAGGGAGTTTGGATTGATGAGGTGGATTGATCAAGGGTAGAAGAGAAAGTGTGTTTGTTGTGTTTGTTGTGTTTGTTTGAGAAGCAATCCAATGGTTGAGAGAAGAATAGTGTGGGAACTTGAATTGATGACATGGCTTGATCAAGGGTTAAGATGAGAGTGTGTGTGAGTGTGTGTAGTTTGAATTTGTTAGAGAAGAAGGTGAATAGTGAGTATGTGGTGGAGAATGTTTTGAAAAGATATAGAAGATCTTGGTTGGGAATGTAGGGAACATAAAGGTGCCAAAAGTACAAGGAAGGTACATTGTGTAAGAGAATATGAGTTGGCATTGTTAAGGATTAGATTTAAGGTTTATTTGGTGAAGGTTTATGCGTATGAAGGTTTGAAGATGAAGATGAAGATAAGGATGAAGAATGAAATCAAAAGATTGATCTGGGTTAATAATTACATTGCCAATAAGAGAGAAAAGAGTGGGCATATGTGATTATGAGATTGTTTAGGAAGAAGATGTTTGGAGTGTATGTGGAAGAGATGAAGTCACTTGTTGGGTAAGAAGGACAAACACGTGATTAGAAAGAGTGGGTTGTAAAGAAGGAGTGTGTAGAAGAAGTGTGGACTTGTACATGTGAGGAATACATGTGAGTTTGCTAAAACATTGTATGGGTAAGGAAGTGAGAAAAGTCAAAGTATGATTAACTTCAAAATACCACAAACTCAAGTAGTCATTTAGACTTTAATCCATGATAATCAATAAGGGATTTGATCACTAATCATCTTGATGCAAACAAGCTAAGTGCTTTGCATCGTAAGTAAAGCATATCCCATAATGGGAAAGGGTGTGTTTACACAAAGTGACCTGTGACTTAGTTTGACCAATAAGGGAGTAAAACCTGTTACGTGATTAGGAACAACGTACATCCGGATTAAGGTAAAATGATTACTTTTTCTTGTTGGTATGTTGAATTTATGATCATACTAGGTTTAGAAAGAAGTCTCGGCCTTGGCTAGAGGCGTTTGATAAAAGATTTGAGTTGGCTTTTTATGGAATAATGAGAGGATTCGTTTTTGCTCCTCTCTAAGTCTAAACCTCATTTAGAGTGTTCCCAAATGCTCAAATATCATGTACATACCTTTATTGAAGTTTCCACATGTGTCGGGTAAGAGAAAAGCCGACAATTGTAAAATCCGTAAAACGGACTTCGCGTGTGGCGCGTTGGCCATACGCTGACGCGTGCCTAGCGCGCCAAACGTACAAATCCGGCTTTACTGATTATGGCTATCGTTTGTGATTTTACGTTTTGCGAACGTTTATTTTTCATCGTTAAAACATAAAGGAGATCCTAGTCAATGTTGCACCAACAGATGCCACTTTAGCAAATGTATTACGGGTCCACACTTTTAGAGGCAAGCCTTCAAGAGAAATCCAAACGATTCTCTCATCATTAATAAAAGAGTTACAGACTGGTTTCATAGAGGAGAACCACGATCCTACGCCTGTTGATGAGGTGTAATTTTATACACTTTTTCGGGGTCATTTAACCATCGAATTTATGAAAATATCCCCATTTATTGTTCTTAATCGTTTTTTGTGATTTTAGCATTCGTGAAGCATTTGGAGGAAATACATGCTCTTTGGACTCAATTTGGGAGAAAACAGAACAAGATTACAACTCTACTATAAGACTCTCAAGATTTGGCATACAGTGTGTGGAGACGGCGTCACAAAAGCTTGTGACGGCGTCAGGATCTTAAAGAGACGGCGTCAAAGATTTTGGCGATAGCGTCAGAGATTTTGGCGACGACGTATGAGTAGACGACTTAAGAGAAGCCCATAGAAGATTCTACGGGTTGACGGCGTCGCAACTTACAAGCGACGCCATCGCGACGACTTTCCTATATATATAGTCCTAGTTTTTATGTTTTAAGGTGTGGAAACTTGAAGGAACGATTTAGGGTTCATTAGCAGCCATTGTTGGTCGACTGTTAGGGTTTTATAACCCTATTGTACTGATAACGCCTAAATTATACATGTTTTCGGCGGCGTTATTTGCATTTATTTGATCATTTCTCGTGAACTTTTGGTACTTAATCAAGTGTATTTGCTATTATATGTTCTAGGTATGTGTCGTGGAAGATAACGGAAGAAAACACGAAGAATTGAAGCTTAAACGAAGAAAGAACTGAAGATAAAAATCTCCCGACACCTGTTCACTGTTTTGGACATAACTGGAGCATACGAACTCGGATTGAGTTGATTCAAGCGGCCACGGAAAGAGAATTTAATTATCTAAATTATGGAAAAACGTTCAAGAGCTGAAGTATTACCAAGATTTCCGGATTTACTAAAGAGTACAACATACTTTATGAGATACATTTAATTCACGAATCTGGTCCAAAATCCATCCACATACATCTCCGACTTGGTCCCCAAGTTATCTCTAGCCTATAAATACCTCCCTATGAGCTTGGGACGAAATCATCTCATCATATATCATACACATACAATTCACAAGAAGAAGATCCAAGGAGCTGACGAAGTACGCCGCACTTTCCACCATCACCAAAACAGCCGCACTTATAATATTGTGCGCCGCACTTTCGTTCGAACTTCCCAAAGAAAACGGCTAAGTCCCAATAAATGCTAAGTGCATTAACTCCCTAAGTGCGCCACACTTTTTCTCAAGTGCGTCGCACTTCTACCCGAAATCAGCCTATAAATAGAGAAGGATTTCTCTCATTTTACACACAACTCTCACACACAATCTCCCATTCTTTTAGAACCATTAGGAGAGGTATTTTTGGTGTTCTTGGCTTGACAAACCAAGAAACCAAACACCCCTTCAAGCCACCATCACCACCACCACTCTCCACAATCAATATCACTAGGTTTTAATCCATCAAGGAAGTATTAGTGAGTTGTATTTCGAAACTAAAAGCTATTGTGACAGAATTGTTCTTAGTTTTCAGATTCTACTTTGAATATAATAAAGTATTCTTGAGAAATTCTTGTGAAATCACTATATTTTGCTCTTGAAGTTGGTATGAATCTTGTTACTCTTTTGAATATAATCCTTGTTGAATCCATGATAAAATGCTATGGTTTTGTTAATTTGATTCATAGGAGTTGTTAATCTTATGTTTGTTTGGGCATCATATGTGATCTTGGATATGGAGCGTTTGGATATGTGTTTATTGAATTGGTAAAACATATTTTATATAAGAAAATAGGCCGAAAGGGTTCTTTTATATACGTGTTTAATCAATCCATCTAATATATTGGTTATAATAACTTATAAAGGACGAAATGATTTGTTGTTATTAATCGATATAATCACTAGTTATATTTAAAGGCCGAAAGGATTTATAACTTGTAATAACTATATTTCTAAACTTATAAACACTATTCAAAACACATCAGTATCTAAGTAATTATTGCCTAAACAAACATACTTTAATCATTTGATTGAATCATCTTTTAATTGCTTTAGTTATAATATCCGATATATGCAAGATTTGGTTAATTTGATCTGTGACAATCTTACTAACCTTAGCACCTTAATTACAAACTGTGAAAATTTCAATTCCCGTGGAACGACCTGGACTTACCTAAAGCTATACTATACATGAATGGGTATACTTCCCGAGTGTTGTGTTTTAGTAAAAATCGGCATTTCTAGTTATTATAAATTTAAAGCTTGGAAAACACACATGAGAATGCAAAAAATAGAAATTCTTTACAAAACACAGTATGTTCTAAAGAAGTTTTATCGAATGTATAAAAATAAAGAGTATCTAAATACATATCTGTGCGGCTTCCCTCCGAGCAATATACCTGAGATAAAACATGTTAAAAAGTCAACCAAATTGTTGAGTGAAATTCATAGGTTTTATTCATAAAACGATGATTGAGTAAATCGAGTAATGTTATTGTAATCAAACAGTTTAGTGGACCGCAAGATTTAAGTAATGTAGACAAGAGAAACATATTCACCAAGTCTAGAATAAAACAAGTATTATTACACCAAGCTCATGACCCCGAAACCTTAACGAAACGCCCTTTGAAGTGTTTTTAGAATGTTGTCAAACATCCTAAAGTATTCAACCTGTTAAATGCACCATGGTCAACTTGTGGCCAGAAATTCAAGGTGTGGATTGTCAGTCCCGATAGATCTATCCATAACATTCACACTTACTCAACTAGTAATTAACGGCTCATGATAAAAGGGACTTAATGGCATGTAAGGTAACTTAGGCAATAATAATCAGGCAATAATCTAGAATAGCATACAATTTGAAAAGCACTTGTGTCCAAAGTAAAAAGTGAGTAAGGTAGCATGTATCTCCCCCAGAAAGGTTTATAAAACAGTAAATGAGTAAAAGTTAGGCTATAAACTCACCGTCAGTAGAAGTTGTCGAACAAGAAATCAACTAGAGAGAATAAGCGTCAACGGCTCAACCGCGACCTATAATAATAGTGGTCCACGTATTAGAAAGTTATAATATTAAGAAAGTGCATCGAAAACATAAGTATGAAAAGTGTATAACAAATCTCGAACCGAAGAATCCATGAACAAGTCGTAACTTATCAATCCCACTACTTACATTTTCTAAAATTCTGCCAGTTTTTCTAGTCGTTTGTCGACCCTTAACGGAATACTAAATGACCACATCCTTTGTTCATCTCTTGTTTCTAAACAGTTATATGTGTTACTAAGCTACTGCCATTTCCCCAATACTCAATTACAATCTTAACTATTTTTCAAAAATGCCAACACAATGTGTCCGAAACAGGCCTGCTGGACTTTGCTAAAGTTTGAAATGATCAGACTCATTTAAACTTCACAAAAAAATCTAGAAACACCCATTTCATATTCTTGAGTTTTTTAAAAACACAAAACATAAAGAACCCACTGACAGGCATGTTCCAACTCTCTTTAACCGAATCCTTAAAATGAACATTAAGAATCAGAGTATTAGTGAATTTAAAAGGTCTCGGCTTGACCTAAGAACATATAGAAATATGCAAGACCGCAGGAAAATAATAAGAAATGCTATATGGCTGAAAAATAGCATGCGCGCCAACAAAAGAATCATAAAACTCCAAATTCGCCATAACCCGATCAATCTTCTTGATAATACCATCAAATCCTTTCGGTTTTTGATTCCATGTGAAATTAAGACCAGAATGATTGACATCCGACACCTAAAGCTCATCCATACAATCCTTGAATTCTCTTATAGAAATATCAATATTAGAGGACCCGGTATTATGATCTTCTAAATAAAGAGCCGCATCACAATCACCAAGAAAACACCAAGGCATATCCCGAACATAGAGCTTGTGCATACCAAGGTTGTTCCAAAGAGTACGATGGTAGGTGTGCCGGTTATGAGCATAAATGAAAGAACAAAACAACTCCTTTTTATCCGCCTTAAACCAAATGCGAGTATGCATCACTTGAGCATCTTGAGAGATAACTGAAACATCAACATCAATAGGATTCCATCCTAAAAGAATTCGAGACCTTTAGAGCACCAGTTACCATTAGAAGTCCAATCCTAGGATCGAAACACATGCGAACATAAGACATCAAGTCGAGAGATAGCCACATGCGATTTCAATATAGCACAAAAGAAAGATAATTTTCATTGATAATTTGGCGAACCTTACTTTGTTTAGGGGTTTGGTTCATACCCCTTATGTTGTAAGAGGCCACACTATACATTACGAACATTTCAGAGGGAGTGCTTGCCCCTTAGTTTCATTCTATTTCGTACGCCCACCCATGAATCTAGGTTGTTCCATAATAATGTTCTCAACCTCCTCGCTATCACTATCATACCTAAAGCCTCCCGAGTCAGTTTTGACCACGTTTAGGCTGTCATCAGTAGTGTTTCCATCCCATAAATCATTGAAAGAGTTGTTAAGAACCAAAGAAGCAAAGTTGAGCCTACTATTAGTCCCTTTAGGGACCTGATCAGACCCAACACTCTTAGAGGACGTCAATTATTCATCATTTGGCATGGGGGTCTTATTAGAAGAAGAAGCCCCATCACTTTTTCCTAGTTGTTTGTTAATAGGCTGATAGTAGAAGTTTGGGTAGATTTAGTAAGCCAGATCCCTTCAATCCGTCTAGGTTTATTAGGATGTTTAGCTTTCCCTTTCTTCTTAGTAACCTCAATGAAACCATCTCCATTTTGCTAATTTTCAGTACTTACTTTCAGATTTTTTGGGCACTTATCCTCATTATGGTCGAAAATTTTGCATGTAGCACATCGGGGAGGTTGCTACTCGTATTTAACTTCAAGAGTTTCTAATGTATGTCCCTCGCCGTCATCAATAGGAATAGCCATAACAATATAATCCATGAGATCTTTTCCAGCCAAAACTTCAATCAGGGCCCTTGCATAAGAATTTCTACCCCAACCATTAACACACATGTTGCTTGTATAAACATCTAGCATAATAGGTTTACCTAGTTGTGTGGTAAGCAAGCTCAGCCCTATCTTCGAATAAGCAACAATGGGCACGTTGTGGAGTTTAACCCACACCGGTTTGTAATCTCATCCTTTTTCATCTTAGACGTACGTGTCCACACATTTAGAATGATAGGGACTAGGCGGATAAGCCATGGCCGGTTTTCAAGAACCCTATCCCAGCCATCTTTGGTAGAAAATAGAAAGAAGAAAAATCCATTTTGAAACATAAACCTTTCAATTCCGTATTTCGACCAAGCATTTTTCACATAGTTTTCCACAATAGAAAAGGCTAAGTGTTTACCGATGAAGTAACCATAAAGAGTAGGGTGAAGTCTAAAAATACGTAACAAACTTTTTCAAAAAGAACAAAATATGTAACCTACTAAATATAGTACTAGAATTGCCAAATAACTTTCAAATTTTAAACGATATACGTAATATGACCGGCTATTGACCAAAATATAACCTGTTTGACAAGTTTCATTTTCAAAAATTACAGAAATGGTCCATGTGATTCGCGTTGGACTTTCACTGTTAGTCCTTTAACTTTTTTTTTCAATTATATATTTTTTTTCACTTAATTTTTTTAAAAAAAATTTCACGTAATTTTTAAAATACTTTTTTTTCATTTATTCATACACTATTTTTTTACACTTATTATACTTTTTCCACTTGTTCATACACTAATTTTTTTTATACTTATTACACTTTTTCTTTTAGAAATTTTTTTAAATAATGCGTTTAACTTTTTCACAACTAGCACCCTCATGTGGCTTAAAGTATGAATGTTGTGTTGGTGTAAAAAAATAGTGTATGAACAAATAAAAAAAGTATTTTAAAAATTAAGTGAAAAAAAAATTTTAATTGAATTTTTTTTTAAAGGATTAACAGTGAAAGTCCAACGCGAATCACATGGACCATTTCTGTAATTTTTGAAAATGAAACCGGTCAAACAGGTCACATTTTGGTCAATAGCCGGTTATATTACATATATCGTTCAAAATTTGAAAGTTATTTGGCAATTCTAGTACTATATTTAGTAGGTTACGTATTTCGTTCTTTTTGAAAAAGTTTGTTGCGTATTTTTAGACTTCACCCTAAAGAGTATTGGCAAATCAAATACTAACCTCTTTAGCCGCAGCCAAAGGAAGAGTAAGATGAGCACCTTGGACGGCATCATTGTTCGTTAAGGAAACAAGTTTAACAACTTTCTTTGTTGATGTAATCTTCATAACATATGCAAATGATTTAGGGGCCTCATTCAGCGAAGTACCAATATCTTGAGCAGCCTTTAAGGACGCATTCCCACTATCTTCCTTCGCGACATGAACATCACCATTCACAAAATTATCTTGTTCCCCTTGGACAACTTTAAACGAAGCATTATCATTTATCATGTTGCTTGGCACATCATGATCTGTTGGAACATCAGAAGTATTATCCTTATGAGCAGGTTCGTCTTGAACATCTTCCAAGGTAGAAACCTTACTGGTTGAACCAATAATGAAGTCATTCTCACTTAGTGATTCGGTAGCAGAATGCATAGGAAAATCATTAAAGGGAACCGGGGTATTCGCATCAGCCGCAAAATGAACATTGTGAAACACCTTCATAGGCTTCCCATCCTTCCTCAACACCTTACCATCAATAAGTTTAGCAAAACAGCTATGCAGCGGTTGCGCAGCATCCATTACTCTCTAACCCAAACCCAAAGAACACGATTGAAATCAATATTAGCGGCACAAAATAATAAAAGCAAAACAAAATACCCTAGCCACCAATCATTGCAACATAATAATTGTTGTAATAATGGAAGAATAATGCATAGACGCAATTATTATAAGAAAATTTTAGCCTCAATAATGTTAAGTCGAACAAGAATCTCGGTCTTTCATATGTTGTAATAGGCTAGTCAGGTAAAACGGGCTTGGACTTCAAGATAATAATGTCCATGTATCAGGCCAAAGCCCAACACAAGCCAAGCCCGGCCCATAAGCAAGCCCACGACCCAATAGGGTTGCTTGGACTATAAATACCCATTCACCTCACAAGGTGAAGGGTGTTGGTTTCATTTCTTACTTGTAACCTTCCACCATTTCTCTTTCTCATATAATCTTTCTTCATCTTTCTTTCTCTTTTCTAGCTTATGCTTATTTGGTATTGCTTATTATGTTGTGAAATGGATTAAGCTTATATGGGATAACATGTGGTATATCACGAGCCTCGGGTGGGTTTAGTGATTTGTGATGTTTGTTTTTGAACTTATTGATTCGACTTTTTGTGCTTATTTCATATTCGGATTATTTCTTTCTTCTTATTTTGGGCTTTATGATTTTGTGCTGGTTCGTGTTTGTGGTTTATAAAACAGTTTGATAGGTAAAACATGTTCTTTGATTTGTTGTGACGTCAGTTCCAAGTTCCAACCTTTCTTTTATCATTTTTATGTACCTTTCTTTTACAACTGTTATAAGTCACGGCTTTATATTGATATTTTTGTCTTATTTTCACAAACGGGTTTTCAACCTTTATTCGAAAAAGCTTTAGACTTTCATGTTCAAATCTGGTATAGCTTATCATGGATAAAAAGTTCGTGGCTCCTTAGTTATTTACAGCTTATTTAGTCTTATATTTTCTCTTAACTCGAAAAAGCTTTTCCATTTCAAAACCTTCATAAGCAGCTTATTTGTAAAAGTTTGAGTTGCTTATTTCTTGGTTTACCAGCTTATTTACTAGCTTATTTTTCTGGTTGGCTTA
Organism: Tanacetum coccineum; assembly: GCA_026074375.1. NCBI lineage: Eukaryota > Viridiplantae > Streptophyta > Magnoliopsida > Asterales > Asteraceae > Tanacetum > Tanacetum coccineum. Next base: position 25,209 of record BQNB010036569.1, on the reverse strand, counting down.
TCCTCTTGGTGGTCCACGGTTGAAGACAAGGTAGGAACAAAGATCCACGATTTTCGCTTCAAAGGACAAAGGATGTTTTGTCACCTTGTTAACCTTCCCTGCAACCGGAATAGCGATATTGAAGAAGGAGTCAAAAATGCAATTTATAGTACAAGTCGGAATAGCAAACTTCTTAAGGAGTCGGAATTAACTAATGGGGTTTTGGGGTGTGCCTCCCAAAACCTGAAGTTGACATTGAAATCGTTTCTATACCGGTTCCGAAAGAGCGAAGAAAAAGAACTACAATCTTTTTAAGGAGTCGGAACTACAATCTTCTTAAGGAGTCGGAACTACATTTCTTTAAGGAGCCGAAATAGCATTTCTTTAAGGAGTCGGAATAGCATTTCTCGTGTAGGAGTCGGAATTGCAACCTTCTTAAGGAGTCGGAATTGCAACTTTTACTCAAATCGGAATAGCAACCATAAAGAAGCAAACTATATTAGTTTTAAATCGTTTTGGATTTTTCGGTTTCGAATGTCGGTTCATTACGGGACGTATAACCTATACCATTGCGATCATGATCCTTTTTCGATCATCTTGGTATATTTAATTTTTGCCGACGATAACCGTACAAGTTAAAAAGATCAAACACCAATCGTAACCCTAATCTCTATTTTAAAAACGTAGAAGACAACATTTGGAGGGAAAAGTTTATTTATTAAACTAAATTTGATATTGGCACATACAGTCCTGAGTTTCACGTATATTTCACAATTAGTCCTTTGTTGATTATAAGTCCTTCTCGTTGTAACTTCCTTGCACCGTTGGTCCTTATTTCATAAAATTCAGCCTTTAACCCTTCAAGGTTGATCGTTATTTCACCGATAGTCCTTTTAAGCTCAGTAATCGTTAACAAAAGCTCAAGTACTTCGATTACAACAACAATTTCAACAGCAATCAATCACTGTTTCACGGTTTCTTCTTGATTTTGTAAAATCCCGCGAAAGATTCAACTCTTTTCTCGGTTTAAATCATAGATTTGTAAAATCCCGTGCACGTTGATTGATTTCAATCCACAACAACAATCACTTTATCTACTTAAGATTCGATATCCATTCACAACAACTTCAAAATGTCAAATACCAATAACACAATGCAAACTCAAACATCAAATGCACTTCCTAATGCTATCATGGAATCAAGAGGTAAAGACCGTCTACCAATATTAGCACCGGGCAATTACGTTCAGTGAAAATCCAGAATCAAGAGATACATTGACACCAAACCTAACAAAGAACTCCTTCAACATTGTCTTACCAATCCACCGTACGAATTTAAATGGGTTAATCCAATTACCACTATAGTAGAAGATGGTACAGAAACCACTACTGCAGGGCATATGGAAGCATATCATAATGTTTCTAAGGAGATCAAAGCTCAATTGGATGCTGAAGCTGAAACCGTTCAGATAATTCTCACAGAGATAGATAACGATATCTACTCCACAATTGATGCTTGCCCAAAATGCATGTGAAATGTGGAAAGCAATTGAAAGGTTGAAACAAGGTGAGTCAATCAATGTCCAAGATCTTGAAACCAATCTTTATTTGGAATTTGAAAAATTCACATCACACGATGGTGAATCACTTGAATCGTATTACTCAAGTTTTTACAAAATGATTAATGAGCTTGTCAGAAAAAAGTGTGATGTTTCCAATCATCAAGTGAATGTTTAGTTCGTACTTCAACTACAACTAGAATGGAAAAGGTTTGTGACACTTGTTAAGCAGAGTCAAGAATTGAAGACTGTCTCCTACCACAAACTTTATGACATCATGAAACAACACCAGAATGAAGTCTATGAGATAAGAGCTGAAAAACAAGCACGTGCTACTAATCCACTTACACTTGTTGCTCAACAACAACCAATCTATCATCCTAAACCTCAACCTTCAAACTACACTAAAAATTCTATCACCAGATCACAACCAGCTGCTACCAGGAACAGAGGTAAAGCAATTGTCAACTCTCCTACACCAAGTTATGATCAAGCACCTATTATGGATGTTGAGGATGAAGAAATGTCAAAGGAAAAGGAGATTGACAAACTCATGGCTTTAATCTCTCTATCATTCAAGAAAATCTACAAACCTACCAACAACAACCTCAGAACTTCATCAAACACTTGTAGAGCTAATCTTGACAATTTTCCAAGAACAAGCAAAGGAACTGGGTATGATAATCAGAGGACAGTAAATGTTGCTGGGGCTAGGGAGACTGTAGGTACACCGGTAGTTCAGAAATCTGGGATTCAATGTTATAATTGCAAGGAATTTGAGCATGTAGCAAGGGATTGTCGAAAGCCAAAACGGGCAAAGGATTCAGCTTACCACAATGAGAAGATGCTACTGTGTAAGCAAAAGGAAGCTAGAATCTAGTTGAGTGCTGAACAAGTTGACTAGAGGGATGACGCGGATGATGATGATGAGCCTGAAAAACAAGAATTGGAAGCACATTATATGTACAGGGCACAAATTCAAGAGGTTTCTGCAGATGTTGCTGATGATTCTGGACCAATCTTTGACACTGAGCCATTGCAAAAGGTACATAATGATGATGATAACTATAATGTGTTTGCCAATGACAGACAACATCCTGAGCAACCTGAATCTATTAATAATACATATCCGGATGACCAAGGTGACAAACATATCATTCTTGATTCATTGGATATGAGTATTAATGGAGGAGAGGCTGACCAGGATGCTGCTGATCTTGATCAAGAACGTGATTTGCTTGCTTCTTTAATTGAGAAATTAAAATGTAAAATTGATGAAAGTAAAAATCGCAATAAACTTTTGGAATCCTCAAACAAAATGATAGTTGATAAATTGAAAAGTGAAATTGAGTCTTTCAAACACACAACTAAAAGTTTAGAATCATCAAACACTCATTTGAATGAAGCCAACAATGAACTGAAAAAGACCAATCAAATGACGGTCAAAGATCTTGTAAAATTTCAAGATGAAATTAAAAGACACAGTGATGTCAAGTCAGGGCCGTCTCTAAATTTCTGAAAATTTTGAGGGCCCTGGGCGAAATTACTTAATAAGACGTTTCATGAATAAATGTTATATATAAAATGTCATTGTATATAAGATAAAATGCAAATTAGTTATCTAAATGTTTAACATATTGTTAAGGGGACAAATTTTGGGGCCCTTAAAAATTTTGAGGCCAAGATCTTGTAAAATTTCAAGATGAAATTAAAAGACACAGTGATGTCAAGTACATGTCGAAGGTGGAAATTGATTGTGCAAAAGCTAAAACGGATTTAATGTCATACAAAACAGAAGCTCAAAAATCAATGAATAACTATTCTTATCAAATAACTGAGTTGAATAAAAAGATTTCTGATTTGAATGAAGAGCTTGTTGCACATCAAGAAACCATCTCCAACATGTCAAAACAAAAAGAGGCTCAGAAAAAGATTCACAAAACTCGTGAAAACAAAGAACTTGATAAAGTAATTGCTTTGGAAAACAAAATCAAAGAATTGGAAAATATTGTTTATAAAACCGGTCAATCAGTTCAAACAATGAATATGCTTGATCATATTTTGCGAAACATGAGTACCTCAAGAAAGCCAAAATTGTGAATCCTCGTCTGTATGATATAGGTTGCTATAAGGATAATCTTGCCTTAATATTAGCTCCTGAATCTGACAAATCGATTCGTCATGCCCTAGAAAGTCGATCAAAATTAAGTGATTTAATCAAACCTTTCGATTACAAAAGCTTAAACGATCTGTATGATTTGTTTGTTCCACAACGTGAAATATCTGCTGAAAAAAATATTTTTCAAATGTGAGTATTTCACCTATTACAACTGTATACTCAAAAGAAAACTTTTACAAATGAACAACGTCATTAGAATGATGGATGGATGAATCCACTCCGTATGGTAAAAAATGCAAAAGTTCTCAAGCATTTGAAATACTTAAACTAAATATCAGCATGATTTTTCAAGGTGTGAAATGCTGCAAAGACGTCATTACTAACAACACTGGATATGTCTTCATTAATCAAACGATTAGTAGTACCATTAAAACAAATCTTGATCCACAAATTCATGAACTTTTGATTAATACAGACAAATTTCTTCAAAATCTGAAAGAGGAAATGGTTGATGATGTAAGATACTTCAATTCTCTTAAACAAGAAGTAGACTCTCTTAAATCTCAACTAGAAACTCAAAAGACACAATTTTTGAATGAATTCGACCGACTTTCAAGAGAATTTTACTATGCTGATCACATGAATGCTATACTTGGTGTATATACTGATCTTGATGAACATTCGGAATTAGCATGTAACTATCTAGAGACATTAGAAAAATGCCAAAATCTTGGAAAAGAGCTTTCAAAGAAAAATAATAATGTCAATTTTCAAAAGTACAATGAGCTTTCAAGAAGCTTTGCTAAACTACAACAACACTCGATTTCACTTGAAATTGCTTTACAAGAGTGTCAACAGCAACAAAAAGATGACAAAGTTTTCAAAGAAAGTAAGTCACAACAATTTCTGAAAGAACATGAACAATATCATGAAATACAAGATTTGAAAGCTCAACTTCAAGATAAAGGCATTGCAATATGTGAATTAAAGAAACTTATTGAAAAGTTGAAAGGAAAATCTGTGGAAACTAAGTTTGAAAAACCATCGGTTATTCGACAACCGAATGCTTTTAAAAGTCAAAGACAATCTATTTTGGTCAAACCAATAACGTTTTTCAGATTCTCTTGCAAAGAAAGTTTTTTCAAAGTCAACGTCGGTTACCAAAAGTAGTTTGCCAAAGGATTTTTCGAATACAGTCACTACACAGATTTTGCCTACAAATGTGAAACCAATTCTAAAGTACACAAATGTGATTGCACCAGGAATGTACAAAGTGCACACTAGGCCTAATCAAACTAGAACACCTCAGTTGCCTCAAGACATTAAAAAAACTAACAAAAATGTGCCTTTCTCTACAGGAGTAATTCCCACTACTAGTGTTAGTAGAGCACAGCTTAAGAGCACTCAATTGGAAGATAGAGTCTTGCCTAAAAATAGTCAAGGGAAGAAACAAGAAGTAGAAGACCATCGTAGGAATTTTAAGTTTTCTAATAATAAAACGTCTATAACTGCTTGTAATGACAGTTTGAATGTTAAGACCTCGAATGTTAATTTTGTTTGTGTGAGTTGTGGAAAATGTGTGGTAAATGACAATCATGATATGTGTGTTTTTCATTATCTTAATGGTGTTAATGCTAGGACTAAACAACCAATTGTTGTGCTCATTAGTACTAAAGAAACCAAGCGTAAAGTGAACCAATCTACTGCAACACCCCTTAAGAAAACAGTTGCATCGGAACCCACTATCAAGAAACCTACAAGCATAGTTAGGTAGCTATATGAGCAAGTTAGTAAGACATCTAGTTGGTGGTACCCTAACACTACACCACCAGGATATACATGGAAACCTAAGTCCACAACAGGAACTGTAAAAACATATGTTAGTATGCCTTTAGGAAATGAATCTAAAACTACTAAACTTGTGAAACCTAAGACTGTTAGACATTTGATGTGTTTCAAAAGCTTTAAATTTATAAGACTGAAATTACCAATTATTATTATGGAAACACACGGGTAGAAGTATAACCCACGTATGTAGTATAATCTGTTTAGGTAAGTCCAGGTCGATCCAAGGGAATTGAAGTTTTCACAGTTTATAATTAAGGTGCTAAGGCTAAAATGATTGTCACTTATCAAATTAACAAAGACGAGCATATAACGAATATTATAAAGAAAACAATTAAAAGATGATTTAATCAAATGATTAAAGTGTTTTTGTTTAGTCAATGATCACTAAGACAATGAAGTGTTTAGGATAGTGTTTATAAAGATGTCACGAGTTACAAATCCTTTCGGCCTTTAAATATAACAAGTGATAATATCAATTAATAATAATAAATCCTTTCGGCCTTTATAAATTATTATAACTAATATAATAAGTGGAATGATTAAACATATATATAAAAGAATCCTTTCGGCCCATTTTCTTATATAAAACAAGTATCCAAACGCTCTATATCCAAGATCACATAATGCCCAAACAAACACAAGGTTACTACTCCATAATCATAATAACAAAACTCATAACATTCATCATGAATTCAATAAAGATCATATTCAAAAGAGTAACAAGATTCATACCAATTCCAAGAGCAAAATATGGTGATTTCACAAGAATTTCCCAAGAACACTTTATTATATTCAAAGTAGAATCCAAAAACTATGAACACACTTGACTATAGATTCAGAATAACACTACAATGATGCTTCTTAATGGATCAAAATCTGGAAATGGTGATGAACATCAACCAAAACTATCCAACTTCTTCAAGAACTTTGATTATAACGGTGGTGGTCGATGGTGGTTGAAGGGTGGTGATGGAGGAGAGGTTTTGCAAGCCTTTAGCCTAAAAAATAACCCTCTTAAAGGTTCCAAACGAATGGGATGGTTTGTAGTGAAGGTGTGTTGATATGAGAGCCAAAAGAGGCTTTATATAGGCTTTTTCGAGGCCAAAATGCGCAGCATTTAGGCAAGTGCGCCACACTTGGTGCGTTAATGCACTTAGCATTAGATTCTTCCACCGACTCAAAAGTGCGCCGCATTTAGGGCAGGTGCGCCGCACTTGGGCTTTTTCAGCTCTTGGACCAAAAATGAAAGTTGTAGATAATTGAGTTCTCTTTCCGTGGCCGCTTGAATCAACTAAAACGGAGTTCGTATGACCGAGTTATGGCCAAAACAGTGAACAGGTGTCGGGAAGCATTTAGCTTTAGTTATTTCTTCGTTTAAGCTTCAATTCTTCGTGTAGTCTTCCATGACACGTACTTAGAACATATAATAGTAAATATACTCCATTTTATACCAAAAGTTATTATTATTAATCACTTTATATATATAAAAGCATTGATAACGCGTATAAAAACATGTGTAATTTGAGCGTTATTAAATCCCTCCACACTTAAACTTTGCTTGCCCTCAAGAAAAACTAAGAAAAGAAATTTTAAGAAACAAGGTCCTAGGTGACAAGACAAGGAAAATTTTTAAATTTAGATATTTTTTTTAAACTTTTATTTTTTAAAAAAATTATAAGGTGTGAAAATAATGGTTTTTTACAAATAATGGCAAAAGGCACAAGCACCCCCCCCCCCCCCACACACACACACACACTTAAGGGTTTGCTTGTCCTCAGGCAAATAAGGAAAAATAATAAGCTTTACAAAACAAATTTAGACAATACATATTTTTGGATTTTTGATATTTGAAAACAGAGATGTTTGACAATACCCAATGATCTTCAAGATGTTGTAACATGACTAAGCACCTCACGAATAAGGAAAAGTATAATTCACTCAAACACTCGTATGTGATGTAATAGAGAGTAAAAGGGAAATCACACTCAATTGCTCAGACATGATCTATTTCATACCATAGGCTTGTATAAGAAACAAAACAAAGTCTGATGGGGCGTAAGCACCAGGTATAATTATCAAAAGAGGGTTTTATTCGGGTTGTAATGTTAGGATAATGGATAGTAATGGCATGGATAAGGTTTGGGAAATATATACTAAAGGTGGTTAGGTATGGGTGATTTATTGGAGTTGGTTTTATAGTATACATGTCGACAAGTCCAAGAAACCAATGTTGCTAGTTACGACAATCCACAAGCCCGCGAGGTAATCGAACATTCAACCTCATCTCTTGATCATAATCAAACTGGCACCAAAATAATACAGCAATACGTCGCAAGCGCCAATAACAATCAAACTCTTATTCATCACTTTTTTCTTTTCTTTCTTTTTTGATTTTTTTTTCTTTTTTTCACTTTTTTTCTTTTCATTCTTTTTTTTTCATAACTGAAAATTCCCCCACACTTGAGATAAGAACACACCATAAAGAAAAACGAAAACGAAGCAGGCCTTCTTCATCTTCATTGAAACGGCACAACAATCATAACAAGGTGCGAACAAACTATCAGCAAAAATCAACCAATCATACCGAGCAAGTAGTAACCAACCGTAGAGACTTTTGATGGGGGTTAAGGTTTAGGCTAGAGGTTATATATTTTTGGATATTTTTTTGTTTAGTGGATGGGATAATTTGGGTGAGATTTGTGGTTTCCTCTTTATCACATAAAAATACCTACATCACGCGAACGTGATCTCACCGCGGTCTCGTAATGATTATCAAGCACAAGTTCTAGAATCAATAAATCACTGACACACTCATAATCAAAGGAATTGAACATAAATTACGTAAGCTATATACAGGCTCAAAATCCTCACATATTTACTGGATGGTTATAAATGCGCATGTAACGTTATCGATCCCGAGTCGGATCTGCTTTGGGACACATCTCTGGTTTCAAAACTTTATTTTATTAACTATGTTTTATTCTAATAGATTATCATAAGTGGCAAAAAAAAGTGTAAAATAATTTTAGACTTTTAGATTATTAAGGGCAAACAAAATTTATACTTTAATAATTAGTCTAATTTTTCAATTCATCTCCCCCCACACTTAAGTTGAGCAATATGTGTAATCAGAAAATAACTTAAAAGCAGGATAAGTGGAAAAATAAATATAAGAGAAACGAGACTTCCCGGGATCATAAGTTCTTGCTGGAATTCTGAAAGATATGGCGCGGAAACAGAACGCTGTCATGTGTATTCTACCTCATGTAATAATTATAAAATAAATAAAAAAAAAAAAATGAAATATATAAACTTGATAAGCAATCATATATATATATTAAAATAAATAATAATTAAACAAAAAATAAATAATTCATATAAAATCCAATAAAGAAATTTTATCATTAACACTCAAACCTCTAATCAATATATAAGAATTAAAACAAAGACGCCTACCTAACACCAACGCCCAACCAAACACCCTACCACCACACACACTCCCACCACACACTAAAGATATTCAACCTCCAATATATCCTCGGCCCCCAAAAACCATGTACCCAGAACCCCAAATCCCCTCCACTAGATTTATGTTAATCCTGTCAAAAATAAGACAACTACAAAAAATCGTAAAATACAAAAGCGCCCTTTCATAGGCAGACAACGATATGCAATTTAGTATGCAACAACCTTTAAACCCCTCGGGTGGCGAGTGGAACGAGTTTATAGTCCTCGTAGAGGTCTCCAGGAAACACACACAAAGTTTCTTTACAATTACTCTCTTTATATATAAATATATAAATATATAATATATATATATATATATATATATATATATATATATATATATATATATATATTAATTACATTATTTATTATTTATTTTTTTAGATATAGGTTTATTATTATTACTAGCACTAATACGATTATATTTATTTGATTTAAGATTCTTTGACGATGTGGTTCAAGTGGGAATGATCCACCGATAAACGTTGAGGGTATGGAACTTTTGGTACGTACTCACGGAATGGATATTCCTTAGTTCCGACCACGTAATAGTTCATTTTTGACGCCGTTTTGTTTTTGAATTTATTGTTAATGATAATAGGAGGTGGTGCATCTTTTTGAATTTTTGGACAATCATCAGACTTTCCACTCCCGGTGAATACGGCATTCACTTGCTCGGTGTGAGCTTTAGGAGGAGGTGGGTCAGTCCTGTCGGGTTGTTTAGCTTTCTCCTACTCATCTATTTTTCTTTCCAAGTTTTTAAAGATAGTTTGGAAATTCTTTTCATTTTGCTTCATCATTATAATCATATTATTAATAGTGTTCTTGACAAACATATCTGAAATTCTTTGACTATCCGAGAATTTAGTCATTATTTTTTCAAGATTTGTTATAGATTGATCGTCTCTTTCATAAAGTTTACTATGAACAGTTCTCATGCTACGAACATATCTTTTGAAATCTTCGAGATCATTTCTAACATCATTGTTTAATTCTGTGAGCAATTTCTCGGAATCATTAAGATCATGATGGGATTGGTGAGAATACGAGTTATGAGAATTTCAGTTTTGATAACCTTCAGATTGGATGTAATTTGCTTCATGACGTTCACACACCGGCGTGTCATCGTTCATGGGGTTTTTTTGAAGCGTTTTCATCTTTCAGCTCATTATATTTGTTATGCATATCTTGCAATTCTTCTTTTAAGGTTATAATTTGAGATTCCCGAGCCTTCAATTTTTCCATTAATAGAGAATTATCAAAATTACTATTACTTCCATCGGGGAAAGCAACAGATTCTTGATGATGATCGTTTTGAGATTTAGTGGACCAATCAAGTTTGAAAAGAACTTTGTCCTCAAGAAACTGATAGGCTTGATTTGGACTTTTGTAGAGGAAAATTCCTCCGGCGGTTATGTCCAGGATTCCTTGAGTGGGTTCGTCTAGACCGTGATAAAATATTTGAATAATAGTTTCTTTGGTCAGACCGTGCCCATGGCATTTGGGAAGCATGTTCTTCAGTCGTAACCAAGCGTCGGTTAGACTTTCACATACAAGTTGCGAGAAATTTCTGATTTTGAGTAAACGACGTTTAAATAATGAAGGCGGGAAGAATCTGTTTATAAAATCTCTTATCAACTGATCCCACGATGTTATAGACTCTTCATTAAGTTCGTTAAACCATGATTTAGCTTCATCGCACAAGGAAAAAGGAAATATTAGAAGGTTTACAACTTTACTTTGAGTTTCACCGTATTTGAACATGTCGCAGATTACGAGAAATTTACGAATGTGGTCATGCGGATCGGCCCGCAAATAACCATCAAATTTATTTTCCCGAGTCATATTTAAGTGAGTACTGTTTATAACAAAGTTATTATCAACATCGGGTCGAGTAATGGCTGAATTAGGAGTCGGTGCTACAGTCTTAGCACTTTCCCACATGGGTTGATCATCGGGATTTATTATTTCTTGGATTGGTGAATTAGATGGAGGTTCGACATCCTCTTTGGATATATTTACGATTGTAGTTTCAAAAGCAGGATGTTGAGTTGAAGCTTTGAGGTCTTCGACCTCGATGAATTCTTTTTAGATATTTTTATTTTTATTTTTACATATTTTCTTTTTCAAATTTTTATTTAACTTAGATAATGGTTTTACGAGTTGTTTTCCCCGAGATCGAGGATTAATACATACTTTAAGTATTTTGCAAAAAGACATTTTTTATATATATAAAATATATTTTATATTTTTTATATTTTGAATGTATATATCTATATTTATAATAAAATAAAATCTTTTTGAATCTCCTTCCCACCCATTTAATGATGTCACTAATTATGTCATTAAATATGTCATGAATGACATCACTAATTCTCTTAAAAAAGGGATTTTGGGTTTTGGTTTTGGTTTTGATCTTGATGTCAAATTCAGATTCTACTGGTGAGATTTATGCAGAAAGTACAGCGCACTTGGTGTCAGTCTGGCGTACTTCTGTGAAAATTTGAAGAAAATGCGGCGCACTTGGTGTAAGTGCGGTGTACTTTCTAAGTTGTTCAGGAAAACCGACGCACTTGGTGTATGTGCGGCGCACTTCCTGAAGAAAATAATTTTTTTTGGGATCCGTTTGCCAGAAAACGGTACAGCGGGTTTGTAAATTGTGGATTACAAACAGTAGATAAATTGATGGGAAACAAAATAGCACCATAAACAAGCAAACTAACTGGTAATAACTTAAACAATTCCCCGGCAGCGGCGCCAAAAACTTTGATGTGTTTTAAAAGCTTTAAATTTATAAGACTGAAATTACCAATTATTATTATGGAAACACACGGGTAGAAGTATAACCCACGTATGTAGTATAATCTGTTTAGGTAAGTCCAGGTCGATCCAAGGGAATTGAAGTTTTCACTGTTTGTAATTAAGGTGCTAAGGCATAAAATGATTGTCACTTATTAAATTAACCAAGACGAGCATATAACGAATATTATAAAGAAAACAATTAAAAGATGATTTAATCAAATGATTAAAGTGTGTTTGTTTAGTCAATGATCACTAAGACAATGAAGTGTTTAGGATAGTGTTTATAAAGATGTCACGAGTTACAAATCCTTTCGGCCTTTAAATATAACAAGTGATAATATCGATTAATAATAATAAATTCGGCCTTTATAAATTATTATAACCAATATATTAAGTGGAATGATTAAACATATATATAAAAGAATCCTTTCGGCCCATTTTCTTATATAAAATATGTTTTACCAATTCTATAAACAAGTATCCAAACGCTCTATATCCAAGATCACATAATGCCCAAACAAACACAAGGTTACTACTCCATAATCATAATAACAAAACTCATAACATTCATCATGAATTCAATAAAGATCATATTCAAAAGAGTAACAAGATTCATACCAATTCCAAGAGCAAAATATGGTGATTTCACAAGAATTTCTCAAGAACACTTTATTATATTCAAAGTAGAATCCAGAAACTATGAACACAATCGACTATAGATTCAGAATAACACTACAATGATGCTTCTTAATGGATCAAAATCTAGAAATGGTGATGAACATCAACCAAAACTATCCAACTTCTTCAAGAACTTTGATTATAACGGTGGTGGTCGATGGTGGTTGAAGGGTGGTGATGGAGGAGAGGTTTTGCAGGCCTTTAGCCTCGAAAATAACCCTCTTAAAGGTTCCAAATGAATGTGATGGTTTGTAGTGAAGGTGTGTTGATATGAGAGCCAAAAGAGGCTTTATATAGGCTTTTTCGGGGCTAAAATGCGCGGCATTTAAGCAAGTGCGCCACACTTGGTGCGTTAATGCACTTAGCATTAAATTCTTCCACCGACTCAAAAGTGCGCCGCATTTAGGGCAGGTGCGCCGTACTTGGGCTTTTTCAGCTCTTGGACCAAAAATGAAAGTTGTAGATAATTGAGTTCTCTTTCCGTGGCCGCTTGAATCAACTAAAACGAAGTTCGTATGACCGAGTTATGGCCAAAACAGTAATCAGGTGTGTAACACCCCCAAAAATGTGTCGCAGCGGAAATATGTCCGAGGGCGTTACTTCATAATACAACAGCACAAGATACAAGAGAACGACCTCTAAATGTGTCGTTTGAAAAGTAATCTCGTTGATTTTCTTGAAATTGATATAACATTTGTCCCATAATTGCATCACAATGAAAAGCTTGAAAGCAATACAACGAGATTTGATCATTTGTATGTAAGTAGAAATCCATGAATGAAATTTATTTAAAGTATGCATGATAATTAAAACTATCACGAAATGTTTCAAGTATGTATTGCCCGATAAGTGATTACGATTACTCTAAGTTCATGAAACCGATGCACTATGTACCCATCGTAGGTGTCCCCTCCAAGAACACCCGGGCAGTAATGAAAACCATATGTACCCATCGCAGGTGTCCCCTCCAAGAACACCCGGGCAGTAATGAAAACCATATGTACCCATCGCAGGTGTCCCCTCCAAGAACACCCGGGCAGTAATGAATATGTACCCCTCGCAGGTGTCCCCTCCAAGAACACCCGGGCAGTAATGAATATGTACCCCTCGCAGGTGTCCCCTCCAAGAACACCCGGGCATTTACTTGTAGTTATCCGTTCAATCCGCTTAAGCTAATCCGTAATCATTTCAAAAGTAAAGTATGTATTTGTGACCAAAAATGAAGTCAAGTAATGTATCTCATAGCGAGCTATGTAAATGAGTGTGTAAACCAATTTGTAATCAACCATGTAAATGCATTTGCAAACAAGCAATGTCTCGCCAAAAATATATGTAAAACAAGTAAAACATGGGGCTATAAACTCACCTCGATGATGTAGAACGATTGGCAGAAATGCACATATTAAGCACAACACAAACGGAAACCAGAACGGCTCGACCAAGAAGTTGCGGTTTATCTTAACGGCTATGACCCACTAGCCTAGGATAATGTATTTGGGTTTTCCGATGGATGATTACATCAACGCGACACGTTGATAAAAGATTTAGATCTCATTGTAATAGTTTGGTGGTTGTTAAATAAAATAAATCAGAAAAGTACACGCAAAAGTATGTAAAATATTATAGATATATATTACATATGAAAAATAACCAATTATATAACTCATACCGTGAATTATATAACAAAGACAAACAATCCAAAGATTAATATGAAGTATATAATACTTTGCAAGTATTATATAAGAAGTTTGAGTAACACGTTTTCGGAAATCACCACTTAATTAAATAAAAAGTTCTTGCATAGATGTAAAGGTATGTTTTAAGGTTACAAATTATGTTAAACATATGTGTAAATCTTTTTACAACAGTTATGATGTTATCTTCTAGTTGACAATTATAAAAATATAAAAAAATATATATTATAAATTTTATTTTCGTTTTCATCGACGTTTAGCTAGAAACAGTTTCCTCATTTGTAAAAGTATAGTTTTCGTTCGTTTGTCGGGTTATTGCATAATAACGAATTAACAATCTTAAAACTATATACTTCGTCCTTTTATCGGGTTTCTAAAATAATAGAAATTATAGTAAAAATTACTAAGTATAGAAATTTATAGAAATTTTCGGCATAACCTTTTCGTTTATACAACGTTTTCCATTTTATAAAATCCAATCCATGTCTCAAATACCCGTGTTTCAATGTATGTCTAGACGAGACCAACAAATAATAAAACTAAGCAAAACTAAACACACCCTAATGGTTGTTAAACGCAAAACCAAACACCCATGAAAATCAACCAATAACGCATTTTATTTAACCATTAAAACCACCATTTAGATCCGGTTTTATTTATGAAATCTAGTGATATATTTATTAGTTGATTATACCAAACAAACACGCCCTAAAGGCTGTTGCTAAAACCAAACGCACCCTTTGGTGTTTCTGCTAACCCAAACACACCCCTATACGTTTTCTGCTCACCCAAACACACCCCTATATGTTTTCTGCTCACCCAAACACACCCCTATACGTTTTCTGCTCACCCAAACACTCCTACTGCTGTTAAAACCAAACCCAAACCCAAACACTCCTACTGCTGTTAAACCCAAACCCAACGCACCCTTGGTGCTTCTATCAAAACAAAACGCACCCTTTTTGGTTTTTAGAACAACCAAACGCACCCTAGTGGTGCTTCTGTCAAACCCAACACACCCTTGGTGCTGACCCGAAACCCAACGCACCCTATGACGGTGAACCCAGATCCAAATGCACCCTTTGGTGGTTAATGACAAAACCAAACGCACCCTTGTGGCTGTTTTACACAGCCAAACGTACCCTTATGGTTGTTTTACACAGCCAAACGCACCCTTGTTATGGTGGTGACGAGGTGTCAGCCGTGGAGGTGGTGGCTGTGAGGTGGTGGCAAGGATGACGGGAGTGATGTGGTGGTGGGAGTGGTGTCGTGGAGATAGAGATGAAGGTAGTGTTCGGATGATGGTAGTGGTGGTGCGATGAAGGTGTTGGTGTGGCGTGGATGGTGATGATGTTGGTGGTGGGGATGACGATGGTGAGGTGGTGTAGTGACGATGGGGATGATGATGGTGTAGAAATGGTGGTGGTGCGTGGCTTGATGGGTTGGCCGGAGGTCGCCGGAAATTTAGAGAGAAGAGGGGCTAGGTTTTTGTTATTAAAATGAACTAACCCTAAATATTTATCTATATATACTTGAAACACAAAAAAAAGTGACAAGACTATAACAGTTGAGGGTCATTATGTTTGTAGAAAAATTGAAATACTTATATTAAGGGACCAATTGTGTAATTTTTGGTAAATAATGGTTCGAGACTCATTTGGGCTAGTTAACGGATTATTCAAAATACGAAAGTTGCGCCATTGCGTTCCAAATATTTTTTTCCCACAAAAATGGGTATTTACATGACTAGTTTTCATAAACTTTTTAAAATTTTTATTCAAAGTGTTTATTATTTATTTGGTAATCATTGGGTGTCTCGGGTAAGCTTTATCCGTAAAAATACAACTTTGACTCGAACATTTGCGTTTTTAACAAACGTTTCTGAATAATATGATAAATAATTTATTAAATATTTCTATTTAATAAAAAGTGATAATTAAATAAAAATTAATTATTTTTGTGTTGAACGCGATAGTTCTCGTTTAAAATTTTTCGAGGGTATTTTCTGTCATTTCTGATATTTTCGTCTCGGCAACACTTAAAAAGTTGCCCGGAAGTCGTTTTACATCAAGTTGCTTTTAGATACCGGGTCGTAGAAAACGTTATTTAGCGGGTCATTTTTTATAAATCGACTTAGGAATAACATACATCTTCTCGTTTTCAAGTCAAATAAGTTAAAAATAAATTTGCACATGAGAGATATGTAATAATAAATATGATCTTTTATTTAAATATGTTTCGAAACATTACCGGTTACGCGGTAATCGTTTTTATTTGACCATAAATGATCAAAAGTCAAAAAGTCAAGTCTGACCCGAAAAAGTCAAAGGGTAGCATAGTCATTTAAAATTCCAAAAATTGCCGGTTGTTAAAGTACCTACCCCTTAAAGGAATCTCGTCCCGAGATTTAATTTGTGTTAACCGATTGTGTGACCAAGAAAAGATTTAAGATTTTATAAACCAGTTCTAAACAAGACGCTGATAACTTTATTCAGCAAAATTCGATGTTTCGACACTTCTCAATATACCAAAAATTTTGGCTAGGTTTGACCAGGATATTTAATCCATCAAAATGGGTATCTCAAAAAAAAATCATTACAGGTCTTATGACTGATATAAACGCGTTATAAAGAAAGTCTCTTAATAGTGAAAGCATCGAAAGAGAAAGTGTAGTCAATTGAGTATGTTTGTATAATGTTTCAAATGTTTAAGGGCAGAGTCTAGTTTCTGCATTGTTCGATGATTAATATCGGGCGAGGCTAATGGATGTAAGTATTCAACTTACTTGGCAGTACCAGGATGTATCGCGACCTAAGTCTTCGTACTAGTTGCCCGAAATGAATAGTTCGACTATCTCTTTCGTCGATAGGTGTTTATCTGGTTTAAGAGGGGTTGCATTACCTATTGGATAAAGTTGTACAAGCTGGGACCGCTCCAGGACCCAACAACAGCAACATAACCACGAAAACTATAACAAACGGTGATGGAATGCGAAGAGTGGGGACAGTTCGAGAAACCATATCCCCATAATAAAGGTCAACAAATGGGAGGAGCTTCGGGAGAGCTTATGCAATAGACGGCGAAATATGGTACTAAGTCGTTAGTTCGAGGATGAGTCAACTCCGTTAGTTCAAGTGTGCACAAGTCGGTTAGCTCCACAAACAGTTCATGATCGCAAGGAATTGTAACGGCAAAAGTAATAACTTAAGAATGAGATCATGTAGTTCAAGTGAGGTCTTAAGATTCTGCTGAGTGGTAAGGCTCGATTGTGTTTCTAGACCTTTTTAACGGGTTCCGGTGATTTTCGGGTTCGATTTCATACTCGTGTCATATTGGATACCATTAAGCCCACTCATTTATAATTCATTATTTGCATAAAAAAGCGTCCCAATTTATGTAAATAATGAATTGATAAACTTATGGTTCGGTGATTTACAATTTATTTATTTAAATGAAGAGGCGTCCCAATCCTTTCAAATAAAGAGATTATAAATCATCCTACTTAATAATTTCTGATGCAATACGCGTACTCACATAACCTTCAAGGTGGTGAATGACATACCGATGCAGGTTCTCTAATGAGTATGGGACGAGTGTTCAAAACTCGTCTTCGGAGATGGGGAGTAAAACTATCAGGGAAGATCAACATAGAGTTCAAGATAGTTAATGAGTACTCGGTTAAAGTAAATAAGGTAAAGGTTTCTATGAACGAGTCAACATAGCAATTATCATATCAATCCTCCTATTACAAGCAAGGACGGAACCAGGACCTAATATGACCGGTTTTTTTGGGCCCAAACCAATATACTTTGAACCGACTATAATAGTTTACTACTAAATAGACATTTTGATTGACCGGGTGCATTTGAGATAAATTTAGAAAAAATCGATGTTTTTTTTGAAAATTAACACTAAATCGAAAAAATCCATGGGGTTCCCGGGCACCCGCGGGAACCCCTTGGTTTCGTCCCTGATTACAAGTCCCGCCCATACAAGACTTGTAATACTTAGATTCATACATAATCCCATGTAAACAGAACTGTGACGGGTTTTGTTTTTTTATTTTTTTTATTTTTTTTTTTTCTTTTAGATATTTTTGTTAACATAGCAATTATCATATCAATCCTCATATTACAAGTCCCGCCCATACAAGACTTGTAATACTTAGATTCATACATAATTCCATGTAAACAAAATTATGACGGCTTTCGTGTAATACGATATTGTATAAAGTTATGAAGAAAAAATATTCTTAGAGACCATTGTTTAACTTACAATGTCTGAGAACGAAGTGAGACCATTGTGCAACTCACAATGTCTAAGAAGTAAAATGAGACCATTGTGTAACTCACAATGTCTGAGGTATAAATGAGACCATTGTGCAACTCACAATGTCTTAAGAAATGTTCTAGTATTTATATAATTAACTCTTATATAAATAAACGTACGATATACGCAAAGGGATGTAAGCATATATATTATATATATGTATGCCATGTAAGCACTCAACGTAACAAGTAATGTAAGCAAGTAAGCAAGTAGTGTGTATGCACTTTGAAAATGTTTGATGTGATGCAATGTTTGTGAAAACGGTTATAGTCTAGGTAACATATGCAACCTAGTTCTCTATAACCAGTGCTCTGATACCAATCTGTAACACCCCCAAAAATGTGTCGCAGCGGAAATATGTCCGGGGGCGTTACTTCATAATACAACACAAGATACAAGAGAACGACCTCTAAATGTGTCGTTTGAAAAGTAATCTCGTTGATTTTCTTGAAATTGATATAACATTTGTCCCATAATTGCATCACAATGAAAAGCTTGAAAGCAATACAACGAGATTTGATCATTTGTATGTAAGTAGAAATCCATGAATGAAATCTTGTCAATTTAGACTCCAATGCACATCAAGTAAGCCAAGCATCTAATTCACCTGAGAAAAACATGCTTAAAAGTGTCAACATAAAGTTGGTGAGTTCATAGATTTTTGTAAGTATAAACGTTGAAATCAAAAGATTTATAAAGTATGCATGACCATTTCAATCCTTATAATAGTTGCCAAAAATTGTACGTATGAAAGTTGGACCGCAATTATTCAAAGTATGCATGATAATTAAAACCATCACGAAATGTTTCAAGTATGTATTGCCCAATGAGTGATTACGATTACTCTAAGTTCATGAAACCGATGCACTATGTACCCATCGTAGGTGTCCCCTCCAAGAACACCCGGGCAGTAATGAATATGTACCCCTCGCAGGTGTCCCCTCCAAGAACACCCGGGCATTTACTTGTAGTTATCCGTTCAATCCGCTTAAGCTAATCCGTAATCATTTCAAAAGTAAAGTATGTATTTGTGACCAAAAATGAAGTCAAGTAATGTATCCCATAGCGAGCTATGTAAATGAGTGTGTAAACCAATTTGTAATCAACCATGTAAATGCATTTGCAAACAAGCATGTTCTCACCCCAAAAATATATGTAAAACAAGTAAAACATGGGGCTATAAACTCACCTCGATGTTGTAGAACGATTGGCAGAATTGCACATATTAAGCACAACACAAACGGAAACCGGAACGGCTCGACCAAGGAGTTGCGGGTTATCTTAACGGTTATGACCCACTAGCTTAGGATAATGTATTTGGGTTTTCCGATGGATGATTACATCAACGCGACACGTTGATAAAGGATTTGGATTACAAGTTGTAAGAGTTTGGTGGTTGGTTAAATAAAATAAATTGAAAAGCAAACGCAAAGTATGTAATATATTACGTATGACAAATGAACAATTATATAATTCATATGGTGAATTATATAATTAAAGACAATGACCCAAAAGCATAGGTCGCAGTATATAATACTTTACAAGTATTCTATAAGAAACATGATAAAAATAATTGAAACAAAATATTTCGACACGTGTTTGAAAATCACCAATTTAATTAATAAAAGTTTGTGTATAAAAGTGAACACATCTTAACATTATGAATTAAGTAAACGACGTTTGTAAAGCTTTTACAAAAGTTATGATTTTACCTTCTAGTATGGAATTTATAAAATAATATTTTTTTAAATTTGTATTTCGTTTCCTTGACGGGTTTTAGCTAAAATAGTTGCCTCATTTGTAAAAGTATATTTTTCGTTTATTCGTCGGTTTATTGTATAATTACAATTTAATAATCTTAAAACTATATAACTTTGTCATTTTTATCGAGTTTCTAAAATAATAGAAGTTAAAATGAAAGATACTAAGTATAGGGATTTTTATAAATTTCGTCATGACCTTTTCGTTTATATAACGTCTCCCATTTTTATAAAATTCAACGTTTTCCACTTTCCAAACAATCCGTATTGCAAAATATCCGTGTTTCAATATATATCTAAAAAGACTAAATAATTGGAAAACCAAACACACCCTATGTGGGTGTTAACTGCATAACCAAACGCCCTATGTGGGCTGTTAAACTCAAATCCAAACACCCCTTTTGGCATATTAAACCCAAATCCAAACACACCCTAAAATTTATAAAACCACATAAATGATTATAACATATAACACTTTTATATAACCAATTTAGACCACCATTATATCTGGTTTATATTTACTAATCTTGCAATATTTTTATCAACCGATTATACCAAGATGAGCAAACCAAACGCACCCTTGGCTGTTTCGCAGCCAATCCAAACGCGCCCTACTCGGTTTTTATCAAAACCAAACGCAACCCTACTTAGTGATTTAAGAAAAACCAAACGCACCCCTGCTGGTGCAAACTAAACCAACGCACCCTTTCGGTGACTGAGCAAGACCACACGCACCCTGATGGGTTTTATTAAAAACCCAACGCACCCTTAATGGCTGCTGACCCGAAACCCAACGCACCCTTGGTTCGTGTCTTCAACCTGAACGCACCCTTTGGTGCTTATAAGAAACCAAACGCACCCTTGTGGGTGGTCTGTGGAGGTGGCGTGGTGCAGGGGTGGTGGGGTGCGGGCTGTGGTGGTGACGGGGTGATGCGGTGCGTGGCGTAGAGGTGGTAGCAGCGGCGTGATGATGTTGGTAATGGCAGTGTCGGTTGGGGAAAGCCAAAAGAAAGTCATTTCTGACAAAAACTACCCCAAGTTCCAAAAGACGGCTACAAATTCTACACATGGACTTATGTGGTCCCATAAGGGTAGAAAGCATCAATGGTAAGAAATATGTGCTGGTGATTGTTGATGATTAATCAAGGTACACTTGGACTCATTTCTTGAGGTCCAAAGACAAAACACCACAAGTTCTCATCGATTTCCTCAAACTTGTGCAAAGAGGACTGAATGCCAAAGTAAGAACAGTTCGAACTGACAAGGGCACGAAATTTTTAAATAAAACTCTTCATGAACAGAACGGCGTTGTCGAAAGACGAAACAGTACTCGGGTTGAGCTGCTCGAACAATGCTAAGTGCCGCTAAAGCTCCATTATTCTTTTGGGCAGAAGCAATTGCCACTGCATGTTTTACTCAGAACCGTTCTGTAACAACCCGAGTTTTACGACGCGTATGACGATCGCGTATCCGACGTCATAGTTATTATTTTATAAGTTCATAAGATCGAACGTCGACATTTAAAATTTTATTGGTCATGGATATTTATTTTCGTATTTTATTACGAACGAAATTTAAAAATTTTTATTTTTAGTCGATTTGCAAGTCAACGTTTGACCGCGTGACCGTTGAACGTTTTAGGCATCGTAGAAATTACGACGCGCCTCGTTATTATTTTTATGATGGTAATTGTATTTTTCTACCTTTTCCTGAGTTTAGCCGAGACCAAGTCAAAACTTTATTTTGACATAAGTTAACATTTTATTAAGTGATTTGAACCAATTTAAGTGTGACGGAAAATAAAAGGTTTACGAAATTATAATCCCGAGCTCGAGGTGTCAGGTGTATGTCTAGATAAAAGTTCATGTGTCAAAAATCTAAACTAGAAAGGAGGGAGGGACTAAAGTCGTCAAATGCCCAAAGTAGTCACGGTATAAAAAGAAAATTACTTACACATATCTCATTTGTATAACAACAAATACACACACTTGCTCTCTCCCTCACCCACACCGCCAGTCACCATCACTCCGCCGCCACTATTCGCCGAAAAAACGCCATGCAAAACGATCAACCTATAAAATATTAATCTCCTCATCAAGAGGAACATATCCCACTAAGAATATACGACATGCAATAAGTATTTTGGAGTTTTGAGTTTGGGCCGAGTTTTGGTCGAAGTGGGTTGAAAACACTAGTTTTTGTTGATAGATAATCGATTGTAGCAAGTTGGTTGTGTTAAAAATTATGGGTCTCGTGTTTTGTTGTGGTTCGAGATCACGGCTAGACACAAAGATGAACAAGACGCAAGTTTTGATCGAGTCCGACTTTGCTCGTATAGCATTGTGAGTATTCTTGTTTGTGTTATTACGTTTGGTTTCGCGTTTTGAATTGTTTTCGTTGATTGCATGTGATGAAATCCGAGCGAAGCTTGTGTAGATTAGATTGGTTAATGACGCGGGTCATTGGATGGTTTTGATATAATATATGGATTATTTTAGATATGTCGTTGGTGAATTTTTGGGTCGAAAATAGTTTTTGGCGCATTTTCTAAAGTGTAAATTCGTGCAGAAAGTTGGGCACGGAAAACGAGGTTCAAAAAATTATAAAATCTGATTTTGGTTTAGAAAATATGGTAGAGGGTATTTTTATGTACGTTTCAGTAATTCGAACGTCCCGTAACTCTTAATAACGAAGAATTACGGCGAAAACAATATTTGAAAACTTATTATTTTTCAAACAACTATTGGCTAAATGGCTAAGTTGTTCATAATGTCATTTTAATTTTTCGCGAGGCTTGTTAGTTTTAAAATCGCATGATAACGGGTCAAAACTAAAAGTCAAATTTCTACATTATGTTAAAAATGTGTAGTTGCTGGCAGATTCTTGCAGGGGCAAAATCATCATTTTTTATTGGGTTTCGGGTCTCGGCTAAAACTAAAACGTTGTCTGAAACGTCGTTTTACATAAAATTGCTTTAGAGTCCGAGTCGTGAAAATGTGATTTAACGGGTCATTTTGGCCGGGTCAGATTTGGAAATAAATATATTATACCACATATATAAAAGTCAAACGTAAAAGTCAAACGTGAGTATAACTTGACATTTAAATGTCGTAAAGGTTAATTATGTTAGTAAAATAATACCGATAAAATATTTTACGAGTAACGAACATTTTACGACCATTGGTCGGGTCTAGAAATGTAAAGTCTAAATATAGTAACTTTTGATAATGAGCGAGCGTAACTTCGTTACGGGTAATTAACGAACGAGTTGAACGTCGAAAGTTCGACGAAGTAAATAAATATTTTTATAAATATACATAGATGATGAGACTTACTAAGAGTGGTAACTTTCCGAAAATAGTAACTTTTCATAAATAGAAAGTTTTCGAAAATAGAAAGTTTTCGATAAAGTGATACAAGATAAATAAAAAGATGATCGTAACTCAATTATGTGGGGTTTTAGGATCTAGGACGCGCAAGTGGATTTTTCATCACATGTATGTATGTACTTATATACAAGTATTTATGATTTTGCCGTTACGATGTACGCATCGTTGATCGTACTTTGAGTATATTGTAATTAAGCGACATAATTATAGGTCGTAATCGCGTTTGCTGATTGTTCGTGATAGATTTGATTGTTCGACCGCCGTCTTCAATCAAGGTGAGTTCATAGCCTCGCTTTGAACTGTTTTTGAATGTTTTATAAACCCGCGAGAGGGATACATGCATGTTTTGAAAAGTAGAACACAAGTTGTATTATACATACTTGTTGTTGCTTGTTCTATAAATTGAATATAAGTAGTTTTATAAATGCTTGATGATGTTTGTTTGCGAAAAATAGAAAGCGAGTGTTTTTTATATGATAATATGATATCATTGCCATGAGTATATGCATTTGATGTGTGACCGTTAATTACCGTTGAGGTAAACGCTAAATGCATTAAATAGATCTATTGGGTTTGACAACCCTGTCCGGGGTATGGATCCTTGATTGATAAGTGAACACCCTGTAACGGACATTTTGTATTGGAGACGAGGGGTGGTGGCATACTACCCGGTCAGTTATTTTATCTTTGATGATAAATGTGTTAAGGTTCGGTACACGGGCTCATGAAAGTTGGAAATGTGGTGTGACTTGCCTAGCTAGTAAGTCACACGTGTTTTGTGGAACCAAACTGCGTTCTAAGGTTATAAATGTTTTGTGGAACCAAATATGTGTTCTAATTGCTATCTGAAAACTCTATGAATTAACTCAAACTTTGTGTTGACGTTTTTAAGCATGTATCTCAGGTTTAGGTGCTTGTGATGGCTTGGATGGGAAGAAACGCGGATATCAAGGGATTGTGACTCGGTGAAACTTTGTACATTCGATAAAGCTATTGTCTTTGAAAATGAGTCGTGTGGTGACTCAATAGAAATACATTTTCTAAATAAGTTTGGGACCTTGAAACTCTGATCTTTTTAAATAAATCGAATGTGATTATGTTTTATAAACGTCTCTTTTGAAGTCGTTTACTATGACTCGTGTGCATGTATTATGAAGTAGCACCCCAATGTTGTATTCCGCTGCGCTGTATATTTGGAGGTGTTACAGATTGGTATCAGAGCACGAGTTGTAGCAAACTAGGTCATTTTTCAAAAACCTGGTCTAAAACTCAATTTGAAAATTTCACGAGTCTTTCACCGTTGTCTAATATCCGCGCTCGCGTTGTTCCCGATTCTTAGATGCCTTGTGTGATGCCTTCAATTGTATGATAAGTGCGTAACAAGGTGGGTAGCACCTAGTATGAATGATATATGTGTATTTATATTATTATATATATGGCATCCGTTCTATGATGAACTAATATATATATATGTATTTTGATATTCGCTACTTGCGAAAAGTTTAATTTTGACGAGTATAATTTTGTGTGTGTATAAGTACTGAAC